>JAVJIF010031615.1:0-218638 GCA_038442645.1 Agave tequilana | reverse complement strand
GATGATTTAGCAGAGAAAACCCTGCAATGGGAGCCAGCCTCGAAAAACCTAGGAATTCACAATCTATAACTTCAAGAGGAGGGCTCCTATCTCTAGAATCATCCATAGCTGTCGAGGCTAAGATTGCTACCCTAATGAGAAGGATAGAGGCTCTGAAAACAAAAGAGCCTGCCAGTGTCAACCAGATCAACCCACCACCAATTCACAATCCGGGTTGTTCATATTGTCAGGCACCAACCATGTCTTTGAAGAGTGCCCTATTTTTCACACCCAACAAGTGCCACTAGAACACTTGAACGCGGCTTATTCACGGCCGCCACACAACCCCTACTCACAAACATACAATCCCGGCTGGAGAAATTACCCCAATTTCTCCTGGGCCCAAAACAATCCTCCCAGGCCTAATTTTTCCAATAATTTTCACCACCCTACTCCTTCACCAACTTTTCCCAGTCAAGCCCCAGCTTCCTCCTCCCAGGCTCACCAATGAAAAAGAAAATCAGTAAATTGGAGGAGAGCATAGAGGCTTTCATAAAGTCCCAAACCGCTTTTATGCAAAACCAGGGACAACTTTGAACAATCATTCACACCATATCGAGATTAGAAATGCAGATGAGCCAGTTAGCTAGCTCCCTAAGTGAAAGACCAAAGGGTACTTTGCCTAGTCAGCCGCTAGTTAACCCAAAAGCCTCCAATCAAGCGTATGAAATTCAGGATCCATCGATTAACCAGTGCAATGCTTGTTCACATACTGCGATCTAAAAAGAAGGTAGACAACCAGGTTTACCAACAGAAAGTCCAGTCCATCCTGATCCCACTCTAGCCTCCACCTCTGATAGTTCCTCCCATCGTTCCACAAACATCTGATAAGGACAAAGCTGCTGAACAAGTTCATAAGCCTGTAGCACCCTTTCCCAATAGGCTTAGGAACAACAATAAGAATATGCACATGGAGAAAATGCTAGAGATGTTCAACTAGGTCAAATTGAATGTGCCACTTCTTGACGCTATCCAACAAGTCCCAGCTTATGCCAAATTTCTTAAGGATATGTGTACGAAGAAGTGAAAGACCAATTTGCCCAAGAAGTGTTCTTGGCCACTAATATAAGCGAAATTCTGTCTGGTCCCATTCCGGTGAAATACAAGGATCCCGGATGTCCCACCATTTCCTACACTATAGGACAGACCGAAATCAGTAGAGCGCTTCTTGACCTGAGAGCAAGTATCAACTTGCTACCTCTCTCAGTATACCAGCAACTGGGGTTGGGCGAGCTAAGCCCAACTCGAGTCACATTCATCTAGTTGACCTATCTGTGAAGATACCGAACGGGGAAATCACAGACGTCCTCATCTGGGTCGGGGATTTCATTTACCCCGTTGACTTCATTGTGCTTGAGACCCAACCTGTGTCCAATCTTAGGTCTCAAACTCCCATCATCTTAGGGCGCCCATTGCTTGCTACAGCCAATGCCATAATCAACTATAGGAACGGGTCCATGCGATTGACTTTTGGAGACATGATAAAGGAAGTCAATGTCTTCAATCTTGGAAGACAACCTAGGGATGTCAATGATCAGACGTTTGAGGTCAATTCTATTGAAAACCTGACCAGTGAGCATGAGGAAAGCATGGAGATAGAAACAGAGGCAGAGTTTGATCTGGAGGCTGAGGATTTTAATCTAGACCAGATCGTAGATTCAGCAGTGGATTGGGTATCAACCCAGGTGTACCTCATCATAGGATTAAAAGCCCTGAGATTGCCTCCAATGAAGCAACACCTTCCCTAGAGCTAAAACCCTGCCCGAACACCTCAAGTACGCCTACATGGGCAGAAAGGACACCTTGCCAGTCATCATAGCATCCCACCTGACTGAGCAACAAGAGGATAGCTTATGTCTATTCTGAAAAGCCATAGGGAAGCCATTGGATGGACGATGAAGGACATTAAGGGAATAAGTCCAACCATATTACAACATAGAATCCATTTAGTCGATGAAGCAACCCCTAGGAGGGACCCACAACGCAGGCTTAACCCTCTCATGCAAGAGGCAGTTAAGGCTGAAATTCTAAAACTATAAGATAATGGGATAATTTATCCCATTTCTGATAGCCAATGGGTTATCCTGTTCATGCGGTCCCAAAGAAGGCTGGCTTTACGGTGGCAGAAAATGTGGAAAAAGAGTTGGTACAAACAAGACTGCCTACCAAGGTTCGTGTTTGTATCGACTACAGGAAGCTAAATGCAGCTACCCGTAAAGACCACTTCCCGCTACCCTTCATCGACCAAATGCTTGAGCGTTTGGCTGGACATGAGTACTACTGCTTCCTAGATGGGTACTCGGGATACAATCAAATCCCCATTACTGCAGAAGACCAGGGAAAGACGATATTCACCTGCCCGTTCAGAACCTTGGCTTATCGGTGCATGCCTTTTGGATTGTGCACTGCTCCCGCAACGTTTCAACGGTGCATGCTTAGTTTGTTTTCTGACATGGTGGAACATTTTCTTGAGATTTTCATGGATGACTTCTCCATCTACGGAGATTCATTTGATCAGTATCTTCATCACCTAGAGTTAGTGCTACAAAGATGCATTGAGAAGAACCTAACTCTAAACTGGGAAAAATGTCACTTCATGGTGGGCAGGGGATTGTCTTGGGCCATGCGATTTCGAGGAGAGGCATAGAAGTGGATAAGGCTAAAGTAGAAGTGATTGCTAAGCTTCCACCACCCAAAAGCATCAAGGATATTAGATCCTTTTTAGGGCATGCTAGGTTCTACTAACGGTTTATTAAGGACTTTAGCAAAATCGCGAAGCCCTTAACCAACCTGCTCGCTAAGGACGTGTCCTTTGATTTCAACGATGAATGTTTCAAGTCATGGGGGAAGCTTAAGTAAGAACTTATCTCTGCGCCTATTATTTCTGCTCCTAATTGGGCCCAGCCGTTTGAAATCATGTGTGATGCATCTGATTTTTCTATTGGCGCTGTTCTAGGCAGCGCATCGATAATAGGCCGCACGTGATTTACTATTCGAGTTGGACATTGAATGACGCCCAACAGAATTATACAACGACTGAGAAGGAATTCTTGGCCGTTGTCTTTGCGTTAGAAAAGTTCCGGCCCTACTTGTTAGGTTCGAAGACGGTGATTTTTACGGATCACTCGGCTCTGAAATACCTCATGACCAAGAAGGAAGCAAAAAGCCCGACTGATTCGGTAGATCCTTTTGTTTCAAGAATTTGACTTAGAAATTCGGGATAAATGAGGTATAGAAAATGTGGTCGCTGATCATCTCTCACGAATTCCGAATGCACCAACCATCCAAGCTCCGATCAACGAGGATTTCCCAGACGAGCACATCCTAGCCATTCTTAAGGAACCCTGGTATGCGGACATTGTTATTACCTGGCCACGGGACAATTACCTGCTGACTGGACAAAGCAAGACCAATACCGCTTCTTTGCCCAAGTACGGTACTTCTTCTGGGAAGAACCGTATCTTTTTAAGTATTGTCCCGACCAAATTATTAGACGATGCATACCTGACGAGGAACAGAGGAGTGTGCTCAGCTTTTACCATGACCTTGCATGCGGAGGATACTTCGGTCCCCGCAAGACTGTCGAGAAGGTTCTACAAAGTGGGTTCTACTGGCCCACTTTGTTCAAAGACTCATATCATTTTTGCAAGTCATGTGCAAATTGTCAGAAAATTGAGAAATTTCAAGAAGAGACATAATGCCCCTAAACACGATCCTTGAAGTTGAAATTTTTGATGTATGGGGTATCGATTTCATGGGGCCTTTCCCCAATTCCTTCGGCAACCAATTCATTTTGGTTGCTGTAGATTATGTCTCTAAGTGGGTAGAAGCTGTGCCAACTAAGACGAATGACAACAAGTGGTTGTCAAATTTCTCAAAGAGAACATCTTCTCCCGATTTGGCACCCCTAGAGCGATAATTAGTGATAATGGATCGCATTCCTGCAACAGAGTTTTTGAAGCTCTGATGCGAAAATATTCCATCAATCACAAGTTATCGACTCCGTATCATCCCCAGACAAATGGGCAAGTCGAAGTCACCAACCGATAGATCAAGTTCATTCTGGAAAAGACTTCGGACAAAACCAAAAGGATTGGTCGGTTAAGCTCAATGATGCATTGTGGGCTTACCGCACTGCTTTTAAGACAGTTCTGGGGATGTCTCCTTATAGAATCGTGTTTGGAAAAGCCTATCATCTGCCAGTAGAATTAGAACATCGGGCCCTCTGGGCAATTAAGTAACTCAACTTTGATCTGACCAAGGCTGGTGAACTTAGGAGACTGCAGATTTTAGAATTAGAGGAGATACAGAATGAAGCCTAAAAGAATGCCTGAATCACCAAGAGCAGACTACTAAACTTTTTCATGACCAAATCATAACCCGGAAAAACTTTACACCGGGAGATAGGGTTCTGCTGTTTAACTCTAGGCTTTATATTTTCACGGGAAGCTGAAAACTCGTTGGTCGGACCGTTCATTGTGCGCACTGTATTCCCACACGGTGCTGTGCTTATTGCAGACCCTAAGAACAACACAGAATTCAAAGTGAATGGGTAAAGACTGAAACCCTTCTTGACCAATGAGCCTATGACTCCAGATGATAGTGTGCTGACTCTTTTTGCCCCGTCATACACCTAACCACAACAAATAAATTAAAAAAGAAAAAAAAAAGAAAAACTTGTTTATATGCTTACCCCTTCTACATTCTTTTTGACATTTCTTTAGCCTATTCGCACTTGGCCGGCCCGAGTCCACGAAGACGGTGACATCATTTCTTCCCCCTATTTATTGCATTTACATTTCCTTATGCATTCATTGAGGACAATGCATTAGATAGGTATGGAGGGGTGCTAACACTTTTTCTTTTTCCTTTTATTCTTTCTTTTTCTTTCAAAAAAAAAATCTCCAGATTGAAAAGAAATTTCATACTCTTTATAAAAATACCAAAAGATTGTAGGAATTACGGGAACCTTATTAATGAATCTTTATTTTTGCCTAAATAGATAAGAAAGATTGGTTTGACTAAAAAGTTAGAAGGGATAAGGAAAATAACTCATATTTATTTAGCCTTAGTAGAATATGCATAACCCACACACATGCTTGGGATTTAGAGACACAACTCTTGAAAAAAAAAAAGAAGCTGGATATTGTGCCTCAAGAAGCATGATTACTCACGCCAAAAAAAAAATTTCTATATACAATAATGTATAAATAAATCTTGATTTCCTGGCCTACTCCACTTGCATATTTGACCTAAAGGGTGTTTTTTCACCTGGTGCCCTAAGACCATCTGGTTTGGGAGTCATCGGTTTGATATGTATCACATAAGTGAAGTAGAAAGCCTAATGGAATCAAGAATAATAAGTAAATATTCATAAAATTAATGATATTCAAAGTTGAGCTGAAAAATCTCAAGCACATCACACTTACACATTATACATATCTATCTAAAGCAAAATAAAAGAATGAGTTAGAAGTACAAGATCCTTTCTAAATTTAAAGAAAAACCATAGTTTCTTCGTTTATGAAGGCTACAATATAAGAGGACTTATGAGAGTTAAACCTAATTCTTATATCATTCGGTCATTTTTACTTAGATGATTGAAAGTTCTTTTTAATAAAAAAAATTCCTAACAACTAACTTCTTTTCTTTACTTACTAGATTTTGTGGGTGCAATTCGCTGAAAACCCTCAGGAGACAACACTCCTCCTCTAGGGAAAACCTAGAGGTTTAAAGGCTTGTTGCACATGCTCAGTGCAATCGCGTCACCTACGAAAGTAGTATAACAATTTTCTTATTTTTGCTCGAGACGAGCAAAAAGATAAGTGTGGGTGTGATTAGTCTCTAATTTTGCATAATTTTCATCATATTCTCATATTTATTTCATGTAAAATTCTGCTACTAAAACCTTGCTTGCTTGATCCTAGGTCCATGGTGTGCAAATGAAGAAGAAGACCTAAATCACCATTTAATTGGTGATTAAAAGCCTACCAAGTAGCCATTGACTTTAGATTGAAGATTTTGTCAGCCCAGGGTATCAAATCACAAATCCAAGACATACAGAAGTCAGACAACAGACTGGGTGACGCACTGCCCAAAACTGGGCACGCGCCGCTCTGCCTGGGCCGCGGAAACTCGGCCCTGGCCGCGTTTCCGCGGCCCTTTGGTCGCGCGCGCCTGCGCTTTGGGCCACGTGCTTCCCACGTGGCCCCCTTTCCCCTGGTGCCTATAAATACCCCCTGGGGTCTTCAATTTGAGCAGATCCAGAACTTTAGCAAGTTTTTGTAATCTTGTTTTTAGGTTTGTAGTTGTTATTGTTGTTGTTCTTCTAGTTGTTGTTTTAGCCATTAGAGTGAAAGAGAGAGTGTGTAAGTGTTGTATTGGAAGGGTACAAGCTAATACAAGTACTACTTCTCTTGCTTCTTTCCATTTACTTGTCTTTGCCATTTGCTTTTACTTCCTTGTTGTAGTATAGCTTCCTTCTTTTTCACTCCTTTTCTTTTACTTTGTTGTAGTGTAACTTCCTTTCTTTAACTTTTCTTTTCTTTTGTTTGCTTGTAGTGTAACTCCCTCTCTCCATTTTTTTCCTTTGTTGTTTCTTTTACTTTTATGGCTAACTAACTTTTCATTAGCATGGCTAACTAACTACTAACCCACTAATTTTTAACACTTGATTGATAACCCAAATGAGTCAATAGTGTCAAACAAGCCTTGTGCAAACAAGAGCTATGGCATCTTAAGACGAGGATTTTAACTCTAATTTACTTACAAGTATTTACTTTTTTATACTTCATGCTTAATGAGTTTTGATGATCTATGAGTTGTGTACTTTACTTGTTATTGTAAGTTAGAGACTTCTCCTTTTAACTTTGCCGATACCAATAGTGCACTCGAGTCTTCCCTTATTCTCGCCTTCTATTGGATCTTGATAAGGGAATGTCCGAGTTTTTGCCGTGTAAAGCTAAGTTTTAGGATGAACTTTCACTCGATTTCCACGTGAATAGTTCCAATGCAAAAGGTTTGTGTTCACCTGTGATCTATCGTGAGGCTATCTTCCAAAAGTTAGAAATTAGTGGAAGCACTTAGTAGAAAGTTAGCCATGCATTTTTACAACTAAAATACAAACCACCAAAACATTTTCCAACTATTCTTAAAAATAACTTGTTTTCACTACTTTCAATTCTTTATTTGAAAATAAGAACTTTCTTTCTTCTTGAACTTTTAAGCCGCATCAAGCTTCCATCGCTCTCCCTCCTTGTGAATACGACCCGTATAGCAACTTCGCTACTACGGAAGAATCACAAAAGCAGTAACATCAACCCACACTTCCTTCTCTTATTTTAGTGCTTGGTTTTTGTCGATCAGTAACCCAATTTGGCGTAAAGATATCTTTAGCTTGAAAGATAGCTTATAGTAGCCAGTAGTAGACAAACTATTGAGTTATCTATTTGAGGATATTTATGTAATATTAATAGAGATTAATGGCCTTGACATATTTAGAGACTTGGCCAGGTATATAGTATCGTGTCGTGCATATCCATGTTATTTATCGTTTATACCATGCATATGTTTATCTTGTTCCTTTCATGATTATATGATTTCGATGTTATATGTGGATATCTCTTAGTTTCCTCCGCAACCTAGCATTGAGTCATTCTCAGGGTCATGGTCGGAGGGCAGCCTTGCGAGGTAGACTTGTTAGCGTTCTAATGCCCGTTGATTTATCGTTTTCAATTGTCCGTGGGTGTCCGTAGAGGTACTGAGTGATTGCACATATTTATTGCATTATTCTTTATTACATTCTTACATCTATCCTGTAATAAATCCTGCAAATTATCTTATCTTAATGTCTTAATTTTGTGTCCTCCTAGTTTGTATTACCCAAATCCTCAATGGAGGTTCCCTATATGGGAAGTCCTGTGTAGACGATATAGTGAAAATCTTTCTGTGTGAAGGTGGGGACGTAGAGCAGTGGCTCGAACCTCGAATCATATCCTTGTGTTTGCGATTGATCCACTATCTCTTAACTCTCTCTCTTATTTACCTTGCATTATTTCATATTGTTCATTCATAGATATATGCTTGGTATTGTTTGTGCGCCTCACTTGTGTTGAACCAAGAGAGCTTTACATAGCACCTCAACACTTATTTAGAGGAATTTAGAGGAGATAGTCCAGATCCCTTCACCGAGAATTCGGCTACATTCTTTGGTTATACTAAGTGTGTTGAAATTAGTTTTTATTTCCATATCATTTGTCATTAGATTAGCCATACACCTATTCACCCCTCTAGAGCCTACGCTCCTGATATTAGGTTTAACCACCTAGGAGTAAGATCTTGGTTAGCTAATCTAGCATTTGCATTTGCACACATATAGTTTACACTCATGGATTACCTTGCTCCTCCCATGTTTGATGTTCTAACATCAATATGTGAAAACTTAGAATGCGTATATACCTAAAAAGCCTAGGAATGTATGTGTACCTTGCTACTACCAAGAAATCTTATCTTGATAATAACAAGCATATAGAGGCCAATGCACAAGCCCTAGAGGCACTTAGGTAAACATTAAACAAAGAATATTTGTCTATGGTTTCTCATTGTGATTCCGCCTTTGCAGTGTGGAACACCTTGACCTCTCCAAAGCTTCAAACGCCGAAATATGTGGAGGAGGAATCTAGTGGAGATGAGTCCGACCAACCTTGCTACATGGTCCAAGGGAATGACTCCTTTGAGGTAAATTCAGAAACTCAACTAGATGATAGTGCTAGTTCTTCAGGTGATGATTACGTTGATGCTGATGCATTAAATAAAGAACTATCTCTTGTTTGTGAAAACTTATTACAATAATACCAACTCTTGAAAAAAACTTTTAAAATAAAAGAAGAAAATAAGGATTTGTTTTCAAAACTTAACATGGCTTTGCAAGAAAGGGATGAGATTTCAAATGAAAGGGACTCATTGAAATCACAACTTGATCTTGTCTTAAATGAAAACAAAATCTTAAAAAATAAAAATGATTGTGATGATGTTTTGAAGTAAATGAAGTTCTATCTTCAAAACTGTGGTTGGAGTGTTGGCTTTGAGCCTTATCCCTCTATTGAGAGGTTGATCTTGTTTAGGCTAAGTGTCAATCCCTCTAAGTATAGAGGTAAGAGTTGTGCCTTACCTCTTGTGAAGAGGTTGTGTTTGTTGGAGAGAGGAGTTGTGTACTCCTAATTTGTATTACCCAAATCCTCAGTGGAGGTTCCCTGTGAGGAAGTCCTGTGTGGACGATATAGTGGGAATTCTTCTGTGTGAAGGCGAAGACGTAGAGCAGTGACTCGAACCTCGAATCATATCTTGTGTATGCGATTGATCCACTATCTCTTAACTCTCTCTTATTTACCTTGCATTATTTCATATTGTTCATTCATACATATATGCTTGGCATTGTTTGTGTGCCTCACTTGTATTGATCCAAGAGAGCTTTACATAGCACCTCAACTCTTATTTAGAGGAATTTAGAGGAGATAGTCCAGAGCCTTTCACCGAAAATTCAGCTACACTCTTTGGTTGCACTAAGTGTGTTGAAATTAGTTTTTAATTCCGCATCATTTGTCGTTAGATTAGCTATAAACCTATTCATCCCCTCTAAGTTTACTTTCATAACTTGTGGTCAAATTTTTTAATATACCCTCTATGGATAGTCTAACCAGTTAGGAGTCATCTAGGTATAATGTCCACCCTAACTTAGGCTAGATTTTTTTTCTTTTTATTTGTTTCTTTGTTTGCTTGTTTTTTTTTGTTTTTGACATTTTGGTGATATGGATTATAATTACAATTATTCATATGCAAATAGTGATCCATATTTCACCCCAACCTCTTTTGACTCGGATATTACCAACCCGGAATATCATAACTTTAACCAACCAAGTATGCCAGATTGGTCTTATCTGAGTCAATATATGCCCCTGTCTCAATACTATGAACAAGACTGGAACAATCATCACCACTCTTTACAGAGTCAGTGGGGATACAACTCCTCTGAGTCATACATTCAACCACCTAACCAACATCCAACTTCATATACTCTTTCTCCCGAATAGCCATTAGAAGAATCAATTGATTGGGAAAAGAGGATGGAAGCCTTAGAAGAGCTTGAGCGATTAATTCAAGTTTAGAAGGCTCAAAATCCGATCAAAATTTTCAAATCAAAGATTCTTACTCTACTTTTCAAGAAGAACATACCGACTTTGAAATGAGTACGGAATTCATGATTCAATTCCAAAGTGATCCTTTAAATATGACAGAAACAAGACTTAGTTGATTGCAAACCATGCGTAGGAATAAAAAACTCTCCCTACCCAATCTTTGACTATTCCCGATACTTCTAGCCATATTGATGAAAATAAAGAATCATGGAATCTTGAAGACTCTGACCAAGATTCAATTTCATCACACAAACTTGAACTTGATCAATTCCAAACCTTGGACAAATTGGCAAGTTTTCATTCAATAAGATTGAACTTGAATATGAATGTGATCCCGATCCCCAACCTTGTGATTCAGCTCCTATCTTCGAGTCTACGTTGACTCTGGTATCCTTACCCAATTTGGATTAATTTCCCGAGCCAACATTTATTCTTGTACCCATAGATTTAGAAATTGAGTCACCAACTTTGGACAGTCACATTCTATTGACGAGAAAAGAATGTGAATTTTAATTCTTAGATTTGTACTCAATTCTTGAACCAAAATTGACTCTAGCTCAAAGTTGATTTTTCCGAGTTAGTATTGGTTCCCGAACCTATCACTCTTAAGCATAAGTCAACTATTCACTTAAGTCACATTCTTTTGTTGGACATAGTTATAGACTAAGATGACTCTGTGATGATTTTTCAAGTCTGGTAATGTAAAAGGAATAAGTTTCAAGATAAAATCTTTCATGATCTTATTCATTTTGGGAATTGTAAATATGTAAATAAAAAAGAGGTCAATAAAGGTCGGTTCCAAGATAATTCACGTCATTTAGATTGGGTAGAAATAATTGGCGTAATCCAACCACCACCGGAACCGCCACCTTAAGATAATATTTTCCTTCGCTTTCTTATTTTTCATGTATTTATACATTTATTCATACATTGAGGACAATGCATGAGATAGGTATGTGGGGGGGGGGGGGTTCTAACATAACATAGATTTTCTTTTTATTTAAAAAATAAAAAATAAAAAAATAATATTTTCTTTGCCTTTAAAACTTTTGAAAAGAGGAACAATATTTTGACATATTTTTTTGTAAGAAATTAAGTCAATTTTAACGAATAGGAAAATCATAATTAGGATTTCTTATACTTGGTTAAAATAAGATTATTTGTTTGATTTCTAAGGTTAGGAAGAAAACTTAAAAAAGTAATTTAGTCTTGATCTTTACCCTGATGAAATATGCAACTTTATAACACTTACACACTTAGAGTTTAAAAACATAGATTCTTATGCTTTATTAGAAAATATGTATAAATATATCAAAAAAAATCCTCTGATTAAGCTGAGTACTTATGCCTCATAAAGCATAAGTATTCAAGCCTAAAAGTGGTCCATATAATAAATAAAATTCTTAGTTTTGTGGCCTTATTTGCTCGAGTCCTTAAGTCCTTGGGGTGTTTTCTCGCCCGGTGCCCTAAGACTGTCCAGTATGGGTGTCACCGACTAAAGGCTCGTTACATGGGAAGATTAGAAAGCCTAATAAAACTAAGGATTAATACCACCAAATGTATATGTAAAAAAATAAGGCATAAGAATTAAAGTTAAAGAACCCCTAGTCAAAATATTCAGTCACGAATGTGCAAATGATTTAGGATAAAGTAATAGATTAGATGAAAAATACAAGTTTGTAGGTTTTAAAAGACAAAATAAATTATCTTCTTAATGCCTTAGTTTTGCAGGTTTGTCTTAATGAAGGGAGAATAGATAAGACAAAATAAATTTGAGTTAAATTCAGATTTATTTGGATATATCTGGTTAGCTTGAAGATAATCCGAGATATATTTCAGTTAAATCAAAATTTTTAGGACTTATTCAATTAGCTGAAGCATCAATGAAGATAAGATTAAATCCAGAAGTCTAAAGGTAACCTCATCAATATATAAATGTATATTTAAAAGATTGAGATGAATATTCAGAAGATGCAAAGAGATAAGACACAATCTGTCACGCCCTGCTTCCTAAAAAACGTGAAGACAGAGTCACGATGAGAGTCGACGATGATATGCACGAGGAAAATACCCCACGCATATACACTAAGCCTAAAGTAACCTGAACAAGCTATATAATCATTATAGTAAATCAATATCACTGCAATGTCACATATAAACATCCACACATGATGACATATGAAAAGAAAATAGAAGAAGCATGAGTCCAAATGCATAGAATCATGAAAGCAATAGATTAAAGAAGAGACAGAAAATACCGAGAAAAGATGATCGAGTAAGAGAGAACTCTGGCTCCCCAAGATGTTTGTGATCCTCTCCAAATACCTGATTAGTAATAAATAGCCAGAAATCTGGATATGCAAATCCAGGGAGCCAGAACTCCTGGTGAATGTGTAAGAATAAACTAGAAAGTGCATGTACATATAATATGTGACCAAATAAAAAAATTATATATACTGGAATAAGAAATTACATGAAGAAAGTAAATAAACAATAATGTGAATAGCACACAGTAGAGTATGTGTCCAGTCAGGTATTCAATCGGTGCCTATCACAATCTACATATCAAGCGGGTAGAGTCAGTTATTACTAGAGTCAGATGTCCAATCAGGTCAGGTGTAATATCGGGTATCTAATATATATACATGTATCAAGCAAAGACAATCAATTACAGTACATTATTATTTATTATTCAGTGAACACCAATTGCTACCTGTAATAGACGCATCTCATACTACGCCTATCACACATGTCAATCGGGGTCCTAAGTTATTGAAATTGATCAGTTAGAGACATTGTCCATGCTTTAGGTGGGTCCCATACATACCCGGGACCACGGCCTAGGCTCCTGGCGCTGAACCAGGCCCTACTGCAAGGTAGTCAGGAACATGTATAACATGTATAATAGGAATAAGAACAGGACAGGATGCCAGTCATCCCCCAAGAACCCTGCAGTGGAACTCTCTTTCGGCTGTGCAACCTATATCCTAGGTCCACCCAAAATATAGACGTTGTCTCCTCTATCAATTTCCCCAATCTCAGTGTAAGTTGTTTAATATCATCATGATATTTAGAATAAGTAATGACCTGTTGACATGAATAGATAATCTGGGCAAAATATATAATCAACTTAGATCTTCAAAATTATTGATATCCAAGTCCTAGTATATAAAATACATACTCATTTATATCCCACCAATCATCACTATCCAATCTTAATTATGACCATCATACACTCTTACTTCCATTAAGTTAAAACACAAGATTCAGAAATTTAAGTAACTAGTCAATTATGTATATACATGCCATCAAGTCAAGTCAAACCAATCTACGTCTACTCCTCAACTCAAGATCAACTCCAACTCAATCGAATCTACTAACAAATTCAAGTCCAATATCTCGTTCTTTTAATAAAGAATCTCCTATTTAGTCAATCATCAATATCCGACTGAACTTTCACATTTTTACCATCAATAAGAATAATCAAATCTACGGATAATGTCACCTAGATATTCACTCATATAACCACCATCATGAATCAGTCAAATCCAAGATCTAAATATAATTATAGTTTAAGTTATATCACCAATAGTTTCAATCCTAATCAAGATAATAACTAAGGAGTTGGACATCCTTAAACTACAAGAAATCTAAAAAGTCTCTGCACTCAAACTTCGATATCAATAAACATCATTACTCAGATAATTTATCAGTAAATATATCCAATTAAAATACTTGCAACTAATAATCCAAAATCAGTATTATATGATAGATCAAAAATCACGACAAGGTATTCTCCCATATGATTAGAATCCAACTATTATTGATCTCATCTAATTATGAATCAAGATCCTATGTAAATCTCAAGTTGAACTCTAGGTCCATATATAAATCCAAGCATCAAGATAAATCAATCTTTAGGTAACATCTTATTTAATCCATCTATATTGTCCAAATGAATTCTCGTCTGAAACATCATCAAATAAATGTCCCATAATATCTCAAATAAGTCTACAAATATGAACCAGGTTAATCTCAAAATCAATCCAAGTCACAGTCTAATGTGTACGATAATTAGCCTAGAATCAAAGTAATAATCTTTCACACATGCAATGATATTGGTAAACACTCATACGAACTAACTAAGTAGGATGAGCACTCACCAATGTCTCATGAAGGAATACAGGTATTCACACTAGTAAAATAAGTCAGATGATCACATAAAATGATACAAATAACTAAAAACAATAAATAAGAAATAATACAAGAGCAAACACTTACAAATATCATCTCAGTTAAATTTAGTAACATAATTACACAACAATATAAAATTATTTATCACAAAATTCTTGTTTAACTGAAGGAGGATAAAAACACACACATGACAAAATTAAATAAATATATACAAAGAAAAAAAACACTCATCTGAAGTCGATCCCAAGTTCAAAGCACTAAAATCATAAGGCCCCGATAATCTACATGGTTTATTTCAATAGAAATTGTTAGAATTTTTAAAAAGATATTTTACGTGAAAGTTATAAGGGGTTTTAATCTTGATTAATTAGTTTGGGGTTAGGAATATGGTCCTCTGGGTCTAATGAATTTAGTAGGTTTAATTTAAACTAATTTCTGATTTTTTGTTAGATTTTTAATAGACTTTAAACCATTAAAATACTTAACGGATCTAAGTTTACCATAAAAGAAAATTGAATTTAAAGGGGGTAATCTGATTTATATGTTGCTATTTCTTTGAAAATTTTATAGAAAGAAGAAGTATTGTAGACTATTATTTATATTTTTCTCCATTTTTTTGATATTTTTAGCTAATTATTTTTATTGTGCAATTTCTCCTTTCTTTCTTTCTTCTTTCTTCTTTCTTCTTTTTTTCCCCTTTTTTTTAAATGCAGCAGCCCAGGCCTACCCAGGCCCAGGCGGACCAGGCCAGGCCAAGTCCGAAATTTCTTTTTTTCTTTTTTTAAACAGCGTCCAAGGCCCTGTTTTCTGGCCCCGCCGGCCTGGCCTCGCTGAGTTTGTTTTTTTTTTCCTTTTTTTTTGTGGAAATCCTTTGTTAAAAATTCTTAAAAATATGTAAATTAAAATTATGAGTTGGTACATCTTCACATGTATTTTTTGAGTTGGTTTTGAATGGATTTTTGATGTATAAAAATATTCATGGAGATCATGGTATAGATATGATTTTTAAGAAACTATTTATATCAAATAAATTTTGAGAAAATGGATTAGATATAGATTTGGATTATATTTGGGTTAATAGGTATTGGCTACATGATAATGGGATTAACTTGGGCCAAGGGAAAATAGGAAAAATAGGAAAAGAATAAGAATGGTTTTGTTGAAAATTAAATAAAAGAAATTGGTAAGATGATGGGCTTTAAAAAATAAAAATAAAAGGAAAATAAAGAGGAGTTGGGCTCATGACAATATATGTGCAAACATATAATTATGAATAATGATATTAATAACCACAATAACAATAATGTTAGTGATAACAACAACATTAATAATAAATAAATAAATAATAACAGTTATGATAATAGTTGTAACCATAATAATATTTTTATTAGTAATAGTACTACTTTTAATAGTGATAGACAATAAAAGAAAATATTAATACAAAAATTTAATAGTAACAATGATAATAATAATCACAATAATATTAATAATAATAAATAAGAATAACACTAACTAGTATTAGAATACTAATAAGTAATAATGGTAAACATATATATAAGATCAAATTATCATTTAATACTCCAACATAAATTTACGTGTTTAATAACAATAAGTTATTAATCAAGTTAATAAATAATAATAAAATAATCAATAAAGTGAAATAAATACTTAGACAAAATAAAAATAAAGTATTATTAACTAGAGATATTACATTCTCCCACCTTCTAAAATTTCGTCCTCGAAATTTTAATAAAGTAGGGAATGATAAAAATCAAATTAGGAAGAAAATGAAGCTTCCACACAGCTTCTCACTACATCAAAACATCACCACGCTTCCGCTGCGTGCTCTGATCTCTGTTACCAGCTTTAACATGGAGTAACTGATTTTAAAAGATAAAATTAGAAAAATAAAATGGATATGGAAGATAGGAATCAAGGAGAAAATTTTAGGTCGTTCTGAAAGTGGATTGAAATTAGGAATATCAAAAGAATCAAGTGATAGATTTTCAAAGAAAGGACACTTGATTCCCAAGTGGACTCAATATCATTGTGCGAATCCTATATGTATATTGCAGTGTCTTAATATCTTGTTTCAAGTTACTGGTAAGAACTAGGTTATCTTTTTATATCGAACCTGGCTCTGATATCAAGAAAACTCTGTCACGTCCCCTTCCCAAAATACATGGGGACGGAGCCGCGACAAGAGTCGACGACGTATATACGCTCGAAAAATGCTCCACGCATATACGCTAAGCCTAAAGTGACCTGAACAAGTTATATAATCACTATACTAAATCAATTTCACTACAATGTCACATATAAACATTCACATATGATGACATATAAAAGAAAATGGAATAAGCATGAGTCCAAATGCATAGAATCATAAAAGCGATGGAATAAAGAAGAGACAGAAATACCGAGAAAAGATGATCGAGTAAGAGAGAACTCTAGCTCCTCAAGATGCCTGTGATCCTCTCCAAATACTGATCAGTAATAAGTAGCCACAAATCTGGATATGCAAATCCAGAGAGTCAAAACTCCTAGTGAATGGTAAGAATAGACTGGAAAGCGCATGTACATATAACATGTGACCAAATAAAAAAAATTATATATACTGCAATAAGAAATTACATGAATAAAGTAAATAAACAATAATGTGGATAGCACACAGTAGAGTATGTGTCCAGTCAGATATTCAATCAGGTGCCTATTACGATCTACATATCAAGATCCGATGTAAATCTCAAGTTGAACTCTAGGTCCATATATAAATCTAAGCATCAAGATAAATCATTCTTAAGGTAACATCTTATTTAATTCATCTCTATTGTCCAAATGAATTCTCGTCTGAAACATCATCAAATAAATATCCAATAATATCTCAAATATGAACCAGGTCAATCTCAAAATCAATCCAAGTCACAATCTAAGGGGTACGACAACTAGCCTAGAATCGAAGTAATAATCTTTCACGCATGCAATGATATTGGTAGACACTTATATGAACTAACTAAATAGGATGAGCACTCACCAATGTCTCGTGAAGGATATAGGTAATCACACTAGTAAAATAAGTTAGATGATCACATGAATAATACAAGTAATTGAAAACAATAAATAAAGAAATGATACAAGAGTAAACACTCACAAATATCATCTCAGTAAATTTAGTAACATAATTACATAACAATATAAATTCATTTATCACAAAATTCTTGTTTAATTGAAGGAGAAAGAAACACACACTACAAATTAAATAAAATTACGCAAAGAAAAAATACTCATCTGAACTCGATCCCAAGTCCAAAGCACTGAAATTATAAGGCCCCAATAAATCTACGTGGTTTATTTCAATAGAAATTTTTAGAAGTTTTAAAAAGATGTTTTACTTGAGAGTTATAAGGGATTTTAATCTTGATTAATTAGTTTGGGGGTTAGGAATATGATCCTTTGGATCTAATAAATTTAGTAGGTTTAATTTAAACTTTCTAATTTTTTGTTGGAATTTTAATAGACTATGAGCCATTAAAATACTTAACGGATTTAAATTTACCATTAAGAAAACTAAATATGAAGGGGGTAATCTGATTTAATTTATGTTGCTATTCCTCTGAAAATTTTATCATAGAAAGTTGAAGTATTATAAACTATTATTTATATTTTTCTCTATTTTTTTGATATTTTTAGCTATTTATTTTTATTGTGTAATTTCTCCTTTCTTTCTTCTTTGTTTCCCCTTTTTTTGTAAATGCAGCAGCCCAGGCCTGGCCCAGACCTGGTCTGAAATTTCTTTTTTCTTTTTTTTAATAGGGCCCAAGGCCCTGTTTTGCGGCCCAGCCGGCCTGGCCCGGGCAAGGCGAGGCCAGCCCTGGCCCAGCCAGGCCAGGCCAGCCCAGGCCTTGGGTCTGGCCTGGCTGAGTCTGTTTTTTTCTTTTTTTTTCTTTTTTTGGAAATACTTTGTTAAAAATTCTGAAAAAATATGTAAATTAAAATTACGAGTTGGTACATCTTCACATATATTTTTTAGTTGGTTTTATGACTGGTTTTTTGATGTAAAAAAATATTCATGGAGATCATAGTATAGACAATAAACTATTTATATCAAATAAATTTTGAGAAAATAGATTACTTACTTGGATTTGATCTCCCCTATCATGTTACTCAATCTCTGCACTTCAAGATCCTTTTGTTCATGTTCCGCTTTAGGAGAAAAGAAAGAAGAAGGTGGGGAGAGTTGGGTTATGATTTTCATTTGAGGTAGAAAAAAGAGAAGAAGTTTAGGGTTTTTATAGGTTATTAAAGGTTTAAAAATCAGAATTTCAGTTGGGTTTAAATTGCTTTATTTAATAGTTAGGGTTAGGATGTGAGTATGGATTGGATTTGAATTATGATTATATATTTAGATTAGATTATAGATTTGGATTATATTTGGAATAATAGTATGGGCTACATGATAATGGGCTTGACTTGGGCCAAGGGAAAATAGGAAAAATATGAAAAAGAATAAGAATCGGTTTTGTTGAAAATTAAATAAAAGAAATGATAAGATGATGGGCTTTGAAAAATAAAAGTAAAAGGAAAATCAAGAGGAATTGGGCTCATGACAATATACATGCAAACATATAATTATGAATGATGATATTAATAACCATAATAACAACAATGTTAGTAATAACAACAACATTAATAATAAATAAATAATAATAGTTATGATAATAGAAATAAAGAATAATTATAACCATAATGAAAGTAATATTAGTAATAGTACTACTTGTAATAGTGATAGAGAATAAAAGAAAATATTAATATTAAAACTTAATAGTAACAATGATAATAATAACCACAATAATGATAATAATAATAAATAAGAAAAACACTAGCTAGTAATTAGAATACTAATAAGTAATATGGTAACCATATATATAAGATCAAATTATCATTTAATACTCCAACATAAATTTGTGTGTTTAATAATAACAATAAGTTATTAATCAAGTTAATAAATAATAATAAAATAATCAGTAAAGCGAAATAAATATTTAGACAAAATAAAAATAGAGTATTATTAACTAGAGATATTACACAATCTAACTTAAAATCAAAGGATAAACAAAATTTATTTCTAGCCTTATCTCCAACCTTATCAGAAGATCTTTCCTGTTGGGCCTACCATTTGCTCTCATCCTCAAGCATGCTCTCCCTTTTTCATTTCATCCTATAAATACCACCACTTTAGAGGGCAAAAGGGACGATCAAGCAGACAGTAAAAGTTAGGCTATTCTGTAGTTTGTAACTTAGGTTTTTTTATTTTTTATGTAAATTTTGTTTTATTTATGTAACTGAGAGGAGAGAAGAGTTTCATGGAGAAATGAGAGTAAAGCTTCTGAGGGTGATACCGGTGTAAGTAAGTCTTTTCTTTCATTATTATTTGAATCAAATCAAAGTTTCTTTTCTTCTTTACTCTTATTTTTTCTTGCTTCCATCTTCTATTTTTGTGAATCCAAATGACTCTGATAGCCTCGAAGTTACCTTGCCTTTGCAAGTGCCGTTGATGGCTTATGGTGATGGATAGCCATTCCCATGGTAGGGTAGCTTGCCCTTCATTTCATAGCATAAATCGGGAATGGAGAAGATCCTATTTGTCATACTTCGCTTGCCTTTAAATAAAGGTACATCATCGATATGGGTCAAAGGTAAGTAGGCGCCGAAGAGGTAAGTAAGTAATTTTTAAGGTTTAACTTTCTCTCTTTTAAATTTTAGTTTAGATCACCAACATCACCATCCCTCAACTTTATTCATTATTCTTCACTTTCTTTATACAAAATAATTTTCTATTTTTCTCCACCTTCTCAATCTATCATTTTCGTAGCAATTTAACATAACTTATTTTCCTTTTATTTTAAAGAATCGAAAGAAGAACTTTAATCATTTTTTGTGAAATAAAGAGAACTTATAAAAAACTTTCATCGTTAGTTCCTCCTTGTAGATTACGACCTGCAAGCCACTCACTATAGTGGTAACATTGAACACTTGCACTTCTATTCTCCATTCTTGAAATTCTGTATTTTCTGTGTGCAAATTCCAACTCAATCACCGAGTGACTAAGACGTTGGTTGCTGCTATTTTATTGATATATAGATAAAGTGCTTTATAGAGAGACTTTTATTTTGTATTCATGCAGAGACTTTTCTGTATTTGGTGTTGGACCTTGTATCCATATTTTTGGTCTAGACTTTGTATTCCTATGTTGGGACCCTTTGTATATGACTTGAGACTCTTGTATATGACATGTATTTATGTTTCATGTTAGATTTCTATATATCTGATTCGTCTCCTGCTATTTATTTATATTTGAACTGTTTGAGTTATGTATCATATTATAACATCTTTGAAATTTCTGTTCAGACCATGGTCTGATAGACTATAGCCGGTGGAGAAAAATTAAGGTCGTTACAAGTGATATCAGATCTCTAGGTTCAAATGTCCTAGAGATTCATAACATTGTATACTTGCTCCAGACAATTAAGTTGGCAAGTCTAGGATTCTTAGAATACGACTCTAGAATCTGTGATATTATGAGTCTGAGTGAGGACGATCATGTATTGTGTTATGCTATTCGTATGCAATTATATATATATATATATATATATATATATATATATATATATATATATATATATATATATATATATATATATATATTGATTTAAACTGGATTGAAATCTACTTGATGTTTGGGTAGTCTATTTGTAGTCTGTCCATTGTTCATCTCACAGTTGATATTGAGTAGTTCTATTTGTTTGCTTTATTACATGCATTAGACGCGTGGGATAGTTACAACAGCTGTGCATTTATGTATGAACACGTGGATTGGCATGTGTGGTTGTTTCTGAATGTTGCATACATAAGACGCGTGGGATACCTACGCGGGCTTTGTATATGTGTAGGGGCACGTGTATGCGCAAGTGTGATATGATTTACTTGTTTGCCTCTGTATTTGTTCATTTTTTGTACTTAGGTATTGGATTAATATAGATCATGTATATTTAGCCTATAGCTGTGCGAGACAATGGTATATACATGAGGGTTTCTTGTTTAGATTATTCCTTCAACGTACCAATTTCATGCAATTAGAAACAACATATACATAACTGTGTTGATCATCTTGTTTGCTTGCTTATTGATTTCCTTCGTGGTTGAATTTCGGGGACGAAATTCTTATTTTAGCGGGGTGAATATAACACCCTGAAATTTTAACTATTCGACGACAGATATGCTCACTCACACACACACACACATACACAATGTATGTATGAAATATTTTGGTGATGAATTTCGAGGACGAAATTCTTATTAAAGTGGTGTGAAAGTAATATCCTAAAAATTTTGAAAGTTTTCTTTATATTATACTCATGTATGTTGTGTGAATATACATTTAGATGTATATGTATAAGATTTAATAAGAATTTTGATGATTTGAAGTGTGTATATATACGTATGTGTGCATATATGTGTGATGTTGAGAGTTTTGTTGTAGTGATGTGTATATATGAGTATATACATATTGCAGAGGTGTTGTGTGCATTAATGCACTATCCAGTTGACTATCCCCTTAGTCCCAGTCAACTATTAGTCTCAACAGAGAGTTGAGATGCCAGATCAGTCGACTAGCCCACTCTATCAATCAACTGATTGTTGTCTGTCAGCAACAGGTTTACACTGATACTTGTTCAGTATTTTGATCATAACTTTTAGATATAGCTTTTGCTTTCTATGATTCAAATTGCATTTGAAAGAAAACTTCTAGGACTGCAAACTTTATTTTATGACTAATTTGTGATTTAATGATTTTTAGTGTACAAAATTAGTTTTAAATCAGCCTATATGCTAAAAATTGTTTCTTCCAATCTCTGTGAGGGATCAGTTGACATACCCTTGATTCCAGTCAACTGATCCAACCAACCAATGACTTATAAATTAACTTATACCTCTTATAAGTCGACTGATATGGGTGGCAGAGCGGTGTTTTGATTGGATCTAAACTTTCACTCACTCTACCCAATATATATGGGTTGTGGGCTATTTCTTTTCATGTTTTTCAGTTGTAAAACTATACTTTCTGATCTTCTTTCTTTCCCACTTGATCGAACCACTCTAGAGAGAGAAAAAGAGAATATTTAAGAGAGAAAGTGAATTTTGAAGGAGATTTCAAGGTGAGGCTTGGATTTTCTTTTGGGTGTGGATTCTTTGCATGGAGATGAACTTCCTCTTCAAAATTAATCATCAAACTATCTTTCTTTTTGCCTAGCAAAGCAAGTTTACCTCTCTTGATTTTTTCCCCATTATCTTGATGCTTAAAAATGGTACCATGGTAAAAATATAATTTTTATGAGATTGCCATGATTAGAATTATGTAAGTTTAGTATATGATTACCAGTCGATTGATGATGTGTATCCACTTGAATATTGAGGGTTTTGATCCATAAAAATAGAATTTTTATGAGATTCATGTTATATAATAGTGAAAAATGTGATTTTTATTACATGAACATGTTTGGATTATATTAAGTTTAGTATATGTTAATCATATATTTAAATGGTTAGATTATAAACGTGTATTAAGCATGCTAGGTTTATAAAAGAGTAATTTTTATGAAACCTAAGAAATGAATCTTTTGAAATGATAGAAATACTTTGTTCGATATAAAAATTGAAATCATATGTGATTGTATGAAAGTAATGGAGCATCACAATGTGTAATATGAAATATATGAGTATACTATATGATGTACGTATGGTGATATGCATATCACCATGTATGATATATATAATATATGGAAAATGTTATATGATATTAGTATCACATTGTGTGATACACGATATATGAATGAGTTATGTGATATGAGTATCACTATGTGTTATATGTAATGTATGAGCATGTTATTTAATATGTATATATGTATTGTGAATACATGTGTTGTATATACATATGCTAAGATTTATATGAGATGGTGCATCTTTGTGTATGTATGTGTTGTATTTATTCATGGAAGGAGAATGTGAATGGTATTCGTAGTTAAGTTATTACATTCATAGGAGGGGGGAGAACATGAATGATTTCATTCATAGGAGGGAGAGAATGTGAATGATAATATTTGCAAGAGGGGACGAATGCAAATATTTACATTCATAGGAGAGAGAGAACGTGAATGCTGTTAGTTATTATTTGTTAAAAGTGAATGAGAAATTTGTATATCACAGTGTATCCTAGGCCTATAACCGTTTAGTGTGTGTCCTGTTAGATATCAGAATTGATAATTATTCTAGGATACGTGTGATTAATTAGTTGATACTTAGAGTTGTTTTGTAATCTAGAGCATCAGATCATAATAACCTAGTTTGGCGTAGAGCCATGTCTTTAGCTTGAAAGATAGCTTATAATATCCAGTAATAGACAAACTATTGAGTTCAATTTGAGGATTTTGATGTAATTTAATTGAGATTATATGACTTGACCTATTTAGAGATTTGGACAAGTATACAGTATCGTGTCATGCATATCCATGTTATTTATTGTTGTATACCATGCATATGTAAATCATGTTTCTTTCATGATTATATGGTTTCGATGTTATATGTGGATCTCTCTTAGCTGCCTCCTCGACCTAATATTGAGTAAGTCTTAGAGTCAGGGTTGGAGGGCAACCTTACGAGATAGACTTGTTGGCGTTCTAACGCCCGTTAATTTATCATTTTCAACTATTCGTGGGTGTCCGTAGAGGCGCCGAGTGATGAGAACATTGATAGTTGTCTATTCTGTTAATAGATAGATGAGTCCTCTATAGAGAGTTTTTATTTTGTATTCATGTATCCATGTAAAGACTTTTCTGTATTTGATGTTGGACCTTGTATCCATATTTTTGGTTTAGACTTTGTATCCCTATGTTACAACCAAGCAAAAACATAACTATCTTTCTTTTTGCCTTGCAAAGCAAGTTTACCTCTCTTGATTTTTTCCCCATTATCTTGATGCTTAGAAATGGTACCATGGTAAAAATATAATTTTTATGAGATTGCCATGATTAGAATTATGTAAGTTTAGTATATGATTACCAGTCGTTTGATGATGTGTATCCACTTGAATATTGAGGGGTTTTGATCCATAAAAATAGAATTTTTATGAGATCCATGTTATATGATAGTGAAAAATGTGATTTTTATTACATGAACATGTTTGGATTATATTAAGTTTAGTATATGTTAATCATATATTTAAATGGTTAGATTATAAACGTGTATTAAGCATGCTAGGTTTATAAAAGAGTAATTTTATGAAACCTAAGAAATGAATCTTTTGAAATGATAGAAATACTTTGTTCGATATAAAAATTGAAATCATATGTGATTGTATGAAAGTAATGGAGTATCACAATGTGTAATATGAAATATATGAGTATACTATATGATGTACGTATGGTGATATGCATATCACCATGTATGACATATATGATATATGAAAAATGTTATATGGTATTAGTATCACATTGTGTGATACACGATATATGAATGAGTTATGTGATATGAGTATCACTATGTGTTATATGTAATGTATGAGCATGTTATTTAATATGTATATATGTATTGTGAATACATGTGTTGTATATACATATGCTGAGATTTATATGAGATGGTGTATCTTTGTATATGTCTGTGTTGTATTTATTCATGGAAGAAGAATGTGAATGATATTTGTAGTTAAGTTATTACATTCATAGGAGGGGGGAGAACATGAATGATTCCATTCATAGGAGGGAGAGAATGTGAATGATAATATTTACAAGAGGGGGCGAATGCAAATAATTACATTCATAGGAGAGAGAGAACGTGAATGCTGTTAGTTATTATTTGTTAAAAGTGAATGAGAAATTTGTATATCACAGTGTATCCTAGGCCTATAACAGTTTAGTGTGTGTCCTGTTAGATATCAGAATTGATAATTATTCTAGGATACGTGTGATTAATTAGTTGATACTTAGAGTTGTTTTGTAATCTAGAGCATCAAATCATAATAACCTAGTTTGGCGTAGAGCCATATCTTTAGCTTGAAAGATAGCTTATAATATCCAGTAATAGACAAACTATTGAGTTCAATTTGAGGATTTTGATGTAATTTAATTGAGATTATATGACTTGACCTATTTAGAGATTTGCACAAGTATACAGTATCGTGTCATGCATATCCATGTTATTTATTGTTGTATACCATGCATATGTCAATCATGTTTCTTTCATGATTATATGGTTTCGATGTTATATGTGGATCTCTCTTAGCTGCCTCCTCGACCTAATATTGAGTAAGTCTTAGAGTCAGGGTTGGAGGGCAACCTTGCGAGATAGACTTGTTGGCGTTCTAACGCCCGTTAATTTATCATTTTCAACTATTCGTGGGTGTCCGTAGAGGCGCCGAGTGATGAGAACATTGATAGTTGTCTATTCTGTTAATAGATGAGTCCTCTATAGAGAGTTTTTATTTTGTATTCATGTATCCATGTAAAGACTTTTCTGTATTTGATGTTGGACCTTGTATCCATATTTTTGGTTTAGACTTTGTATCCCTATGTTACGACCCTTTGTATATGACTTGGACTCTTGTATATGACATTTATTTCTGTTTCATGATAGATTTCTATATGCCTGGTTCGTCTCTTGCCATTTATTTATATTTGAACTGTCTCAGTTATGTATCATATTATAATGTCTCTGCAATTCCTGTGCAGACCACGGTCTGATACACTGTAGCCTGTGGTAGAAAAATCAGGATCGTTATATTTACAATTCTAGACTCATCTTTTTTCAGGAAAGTTGAAATCACGATAGATACGGTCATTCGTTATTAGGACTGTGTTTCCAAATGGAGCAGTAGAGATGTGCGATACTAAGAATGGTAAGGAGTTCAAAGTAAATGGTTAACATTTAAATCGTTCTTGGAATTAGTATCGGAAGCAGAAACAGTTATGGGTTTCTTTGACCCAATGTATTGGTAACACTACCTCTTTTGCCTTTCATTTCTTGCATATATTCCTGTATTCGTATATTGGGGACAATGCATTAGATAGGTGTAGGGGAGGTGCACTAACATTTAACATAAAAATTTTACTAACATTTAACATAAAAAAATTTTACTAAAATTTAACATAAAAAAATTTTACTAACATTTAACATAAGAAAAATATTTTGCAAAAAGTATAATTAGTTTTTAAAGAATTAAGAATCTAACAAAATTTAAAATTTTGATGGTAAAATTAATTTGAAAGAATCTATAATTTTTAACTTAGAGATATAAAATTTGGAAAATAAACACCATCTAGAATTTGTTGACATGATTATGATCTTATATACACATAAGTTTTATGCTTGGGATTATAATGATAACTTAGCCTATTTGAATATATAGTAAAAAAAAATGAATATATATATATATATATGAAAAATAAACAAATCTAATTATTGACTAGCTAGGTGCTTTGGCCCAAACAAGCCTTGATATTTACGCGAAAGATAATTAGGAAAGTTTGAAAAAAATGTATACATATAATATATGTATTCGCGCATCTAATAATCAATTAGTTAGATACTAGGGCCTCAAGAAGCCTTGATATTTATACAAAAGAGAATTAGATGAGTTATACATATTAAAAAAAGTTCTTAAAGGGCAACGACGTTGTAATACTTTGAACTTCTTAAAAAAAATTTATATATATTTAAAAAAGTGAAGTTTGAATCAAATATTCCAAGCTAAGACTATTCTCACTTGCACAAAGATGCATAAGATTGAAATACTTAAGAAGGATTGGTGTGAAAAGCTGTAGATTTCTTGATTTTATGATTGAACTTATTATGCTTAAACTTGTTGAAAACTTATGAATCTAATTGCTAGTGTCTACTTGTTGTAAAATAGAAAAAATCTCTTTTTATATATTTCTTTATTTTTCAGTTATCTTTATTTTTATTATTCTTTTTATCTAAGTCTTTTCTTATCTATTATTTCTTTCACCGAATTTTGTTGGTGCAATTTACTGAAAATCCTGACGAGACAAAACTCGTCCTCTAGGGGTAACAACTTGTTGCACGTGCTAAGTGCAATCGTGAGTCCTACGAAAGTGGATAGATAAATTAGCTTTTCTTTTGTAGTTTTGCTCGAGGACGATCAAAAGATGGGTGATGAGGTGTGATTACATTTCATATTTGCATTATTATTATCACATTTGCACATTTAACTTTTGATTATTTTTAATTAAACTTTACTATTTAACCCTCTTTTTCTATATGGTGTTGTTCCCTCAAAAAATTTAAGTCGTGTAAAAATTCTTATTGATTGCAAAGAAGATTACAACGGATCAAAATTCGATTACAAAAGATAGGAGGGCTTGAGTGGATCTCCTCTTTGTTTAAAACTAAGTTCCTCGTTTGTTGATGGAGAGTAAATCTTGTTCTCCGTTAACCTGCTAAACAAAAATCTTTTGTTGAATCCTCTTGAGGATGCTCTTGAAGAGATTGAAATAACTCCACTTGAATGCAGCAAGTGTTAAAGTTTTTTTTAAAGAAAAAGAATTCTCTTCTTTTATCTCTCTACCTCTCTAAAATCCTTCAGAAAAAGGCCAAAGGGAAAAGCCTTTTCCCTCATAGATTTCATAGCTATTTATAGGGGGATTCAGGAGTAGAATTGTCCTCTAAAATACTTCCATAATGGGAATTAACTCTCCACATTACATGGGTATTAATTGACCTAGTAATGGGGGTCAGTTACAACAGAAATGCGAGTTTCACGTTGAATGCGAACCTCACTTTGTTGTTAGACGCGGAGCTCACAAGCTTCTCAGGGTCATGTCTAAGTGGGAACGTGGAGCTCATAGGCTCGTATTTGATGCAAAGCACAGAGCTACTCAGACTCGCATTTGATGAGCAATGCGAATGTCACGTCTAGTCTTTGAACGTGACCCACGCGTTTTCTGTATGATGACATCCGTGTTTTGGGTTGAGATCCATTTTCGCGTCTGACTTGAGACTCACATCTGAGTTGGGAGTGACCTTCACGTTTGGTGAGGTCCGCATCCAAGGCTTTGTCCTTGGTGATTTTTAGACAACTTATAGAACCCCCTCCAAAGTTTTCAAACCCCATAGCAAACTGGAAAGGATTTTGAAATACTTTAGACTTCATTTTGATTTGGGCCTTTGCGATTGGATGGGCAATCTTTCAAAGTACTCAAAGTTTGATCCTGCCTAGATTCTGGTCTTTATGAGTGTACTATAAAACTGCCTGAAGACTTCAGGGATGATATTTGTAAGCGTCTAGATACACAATATAGAACTTATCTGAGCTCTGATTTGATTGTTAGTGTACTGTTGAACTTGATACTTGTACAGTTATCAATTGCTTTTACCAGTGTATTGTTGAACTAATTGCAGAAGCAGGGACTTACTCATGTGCTAGTGAGAGAGAATGCATCTCTCATTTAGTCATGAGGGTGGTGTTAAATGTGACCCTTAAAGACGCGACTGTCACATTGAACGTGATTGTCGCGTTGTATACAAACCTTGTTTAGACGCGACTTTAGGCCTGAAACTCAAGGGTTGCATCAGACTCTTTTGGACGTGGATGTCCCTCAAACGCGAACGTCACACTGGACGTGTGTCTCACTTAGATCCATCACAAGATTCGCCAGCGAATCAAAGCCATTGAAGGGCCTATAAATAAGATGTGGGTCTTTCAACCGTTTTCATTTGACTGTTTTCTTTTCCAACGAACTTTGTGTGTTTATAAAAGCTTTGAACTGTTTTAAGAACCCAAAGCTTTAAGCTTTTTTTATAAATCTTTTTCAAGATTTTCAACCTTACAATGGCCCCCAAATCAAAGGTCGCTTCCTTTTCTAGTGATGTTGTACAACCACCGAGGGTGGTTCTTCTCACTAAGAAGCTCCCAGTTCTGGTGGGTTAAAATGGTTTTTGCCATTATTGAGAACATGAAGAGTTTCGTCTCTTGAAGTTCAAAAACTTCTTTTGAAGTTGAACAGTATGAGCCCCGTGATTGATTTGTAAACGCAACTCTCGTAATGATGAGCAGAATGCAGATTTGACGATCCTCGCATTTTGACTTGTCAACGTGACCTTCTCGTCTACGGATTGAACGCATGTCTGGCTAGCTCCATGTTTTAAGACTACTAAATGCGAGTCGCATTTGAATCTCAAGACTTTGAAAATAAATTTTAAGTTTTCATGTATAAAGTTCAGACGCGGACTTCATGTGAGCCTCGTGTTTTAATCATTGGACACGAGTCTCCTGTGTTGAGCCCCGCGTTTGGAACTTCAACACTTAGTGTTCTGCCAATGTTTTTTAGAATATTGATTCTATGTTCTTTTCTTCTTGCAGTGAGGTATTCTTCGGACCCTCTGTCCAAGAGGTGTCATTTTGGGCACATGGGTGGTACAAACCTGAATGTCGCTTTCAGCCTCCGAAAGATTGCTTCATATTCACTGGAAAGAACTGAGAATTACAGACCAAGTTAAGTAGGACTAGCATGTTGACTCTTTGGGAGCTTATCTCGGACGGATGATTTGAATCAGATGCCCACACTCTGCTAGGAAAGCCAGACTTCCTCTTTGAAGACTCCATCAAAGAAGACGATGAGATTCTGTATGACGACAATTATAAATGGTTTTGTCAAATCGGGAACCGGAGGTTCTTTCTCCCAATATGGAATGGATGTTTCCACTGTCGTATCCGTAGTCTATGTTTATATGCCGACTAATGGATTGACAACTGACCAAATTTTTGTAGGGAAACTCTCTGGGAAGATTAGTAACAGTACTACTTACCCAGCTGGCTATGGTAGGGAAATGACTGGATTGCAACCTGGGTTAGTGAGGGTCGAGTATCTGACAAAGTAGACTCCTCAGCGAGTGGCTACCTTCATTAATAAGTTTCTGGCCTCAAAGGGTGACTTCTCTTCTAGTGAATTCCATGTGATAGGATGGATTCACTCTACCGAGAAGTAATGGTGGTCAAGGATGGTGAATTTTGTCCTTGTTCAGTTAGAGAAACTTTTGTGGCAAGTAGGTCTGTATGGGGCAATCATGCATGGCATCCCGCAAAGCAACCACCATTTTTATGCCATCCTGGAGCGTTATAATCTAGAGACATGTACATTTTCACCCCGGTTGAAGACATCGTATTTTCCCTGTATGAGATGTATGAGTCTCAGGGCTGGTGATGGGGGACAGACCATACGAGGAATATGTTTCAATAACCGAGGACTGCACCTATTGAAGAAGGATGCCCCTTTGGTCTGTGAGACCTACTGGGATGTGATGTGCCATTTCCATATATGTACCCAAACAACCGAGTGGAGGTCTATGGGAGTCAGGCAAATGGCCTAGATGAGCTATCTTTTCCAAGGCCTGAATGATAAGACCGGTCCTGTAACTCGCTTGGCGCCCAGTACCGATGCAGAGATCAAAGAGAGGATCAGTACATCTACCAGCACGTATACCATGGAATCTAATGAAGACACCTTCAAACCGCTATGGTCTTTGAGAGTTTTCATCATCATGCCAGGATCCCAATCTCTGACAGAGCTTTGCTGGTGGGGTTTTTGATGTTGTGGCTGAAATGATTGTGTGTGTTGACACTCCCGCATGAAGTCATCGATGCTGATGTGGTGTACCTGGATGTTTTGTTGGCACATGACCGTTCTATTATCTTTCTTCCAGCAATGGTGGGTGCATTCAGAGTGGGCTGCGGGTGCTGACGAAGAGCTTCTACCAAGTAGAGCCTCTTGTGGATGAAGAAGGCAACACACTTGTGGACTAAAATGACAAACCCCAATAGAAAATACCCAGCTTAATCAGATGAAGAAGGCAACACACAAAACTAAGGTTTTTATTTATAAAATGTACCTCTTTTAGGTGTGAATACTTATGCTTCATGAGGCACAAATACCGAGCTTAATCAGAGGATTATATATATATATATTTTTCAAACTTATCTAGTTATCTTTTGCATAAATACCAAGGCTTGCTTAGGCCAAAGCACCTAGCTAATCAATAATTAGATTTGTTTATTATTATTTTTTTCATACATATATTTTTTTTATAAGGTATAAGAGTCTTTGTTTTTAAACCCTAAGTGTGTAAGTGTATTTAGTGTGCATATTTCATCAAGGTAAATATCAAGACTAAATTACTTTCACAAATTTGCTTCCTAGCCCTAAAAATCAAACAAGTCATCTTATTTTGACCAAGTGTAAGAAATCCTAATTATGATTTTTCTATTCCTTAAAATTGACTTAATTTCTTACAAAAATATATCAAAATATTGTTCTTACCTTTCAAAAAGTTTTTTTCTATATATATATACAATTTTTTTTTATATTAGTCATGTTAGAACCCTCCCCCACACTTATCTCATGCATTGTCCCCAATGTATGAATGAAATGTATACATGCATGAAATGAAATATAAAAGAGGTGCATATATTATACAGAAATATGTACAACATCAAGTTTCTCCCACACCTAGATCTTTTTCGGTCTTATCCCTCTAGCTCTCATCCTGTCATTCCAATGGGTCCTCTTTATAGGGCATAGTGGGGAGGCTAATTTTTCTGTCATTTTAGCTCTCTTCCTCCCCAGTCTCAACTTCTTTAGGTTTTCCTTCCTCATATTTCTACATTCATTATTTAAAAATTGATCACCACCACACTTCTCAGTTGGAACTTCCTCACTATGAATGCCTAGAAATTCTAACTCAGTTTCATATATCTCCTCAAAGCTTAGGTCAACACTTTCCCCTAGAGATGTGTAATTAACCAAAAGATCCCTAGTTGGTTCATCCAAACACATGAGTTCTTCTTCGAAGAGGTTTTCAAAGAGTATGTCAATCGGAGGTTCTTGAATTATATTCTCTTGCGATACATTATTGGTTGGCTCATCGAAAGTGAAGATATTCAAATCAACTTTTCCCTTTTTAAATGGTACTCTAACATTAGGATCTCCGACATATGCCTTCTCATCAAGATAATCACATTCATTCTTAAATAATTCATCAAGAAACAGTGACTCATCTTCTATATCTTCACTCTCTTCATCACAATTATTTTCAACAAAGTTTACCTCAAATGTTTGATCTCTTATCTTACGAGGTTGTTTTTCTAGGTTGAAGACATTGACTTCTCTAGTCATGTCCCCAAAAGTTAACCTCATGAACCTATTCCTACAATTGATGATGGCATTGACAGTAGCAAGGAATGGTCGCCCTAGAATAACAGGAGTTTGAGCCCTATGATTGGAGTTAGACACAGGTTGTGTCTCTAGAACTATGAAATCAACGGGGTAAATAAACTCTCCAACCCGGATAAGGACATCATTAATCTCCCCTTTTAGAACTTTCACTGAACGGTCAGCCAGTTGGATAGTGACTCGAGTTGGATTAAGATCGCCCAACCCGAGTTGTTGATAAACTGAGAATGGAAGCAAGTTGATACTTGCCCCCAAGTCAAGAAGTGCACGACTAATCTCGGCTTATCCTATTGTACAGGCAATGGTTAGACTACCTGGATCCTTGTACTTAACAGGGATCAGACCCGATAGTAGCTCACTAATGTTAGAGGTTAAGAAGACCTTTTTAGGTACATTAGTCTTTCTCTTCTTGGTGCACATGTCCTTAAGAAACTTAGCATAAGATGGGACTTGTTGGATGGCATCAAGAAGTGGTACATTTATCTTCACTTGATTAAAGATCTCAATTATCTTATCCATGTGTGGATTTTGCTTGTTGTTTTTTAGCCTATTAGGAAATAGTGTTATAGGCTGGTGCACATGACTGATTGACTTATCTTTTTCAGATTCATCAAATTTAGGAGGAGTGGGATTAGATGAGGTGGATGCTGAAGTGTGATTGTACTAACTAGGATTAGGTGGTGTTGACACTTGGTTATCAACTTTCTTTCCCGACCTCAATGTATGAACAACATTACATTGATTCAGTGATGGATCCTCAACCAAATGAGCTTGTTGTGAATTCCTAGGATTTATAATTGGTTGACTGGGCAAGGTATCCTTTTGCCTCTCATGTTGTGGGTTGGCTAACTGGCTCATTTGACCCTCTAGCCTCTGTATTGTTTGCATGAGAGAATCTTGGTTCTTCATGTACCTTTCCATGTTTCTCTCAAAATCAGTCATTCTCCTTTCGAGTTGAGGATTCTAGAAGGAAGATGGTGGAGCTTGGTTGGGAAAATTTTGTTGATAATTTGAAAAATTGTTGGGAGAATTGTGAGGGTGATTGGAAAAGTTGAGTTGATGATTGGAAGAATTATTGGAATGATGGAAGTGGTTTGCATGGTTTGACCGTGGGTGGTCATTATTTTGTTGGCTCCATGAGAAATTTGGGTGATTTCTCCAGCCAGGATTGTATGTTGGGGCGTAAGGATCATTGTTCGGCCTTGAAAAAGCCGCATTCATCGGTTCAGAAAAGTGTTGGTGAGCTTGAAATACAGGACACTCCTCAAACACATGATTCATGGCCTGATAGTAAGTACAACCCGGAGTTGGAAATTGGTTCGGGCTGACTTGATTGACTGGACTTGGTTCCTTAGTTTCTAAAACTTCCAATCTTCTCGCTAGGTTAGCTAACTTAGCCTCGTTGCTATGGATGATTCAATCGCATGGAGACCTCCTTTTGAAGAGATAAAGTTTGGATTTCTAGAGCTTTCACTAGTAGGTTCCCATTGGATGGTCTTTTCAGCTAGATTCTCATATAAATCCCATCCTTCATGCTCATCCTTCTGCAAGAATCCCCTTGGCACATGCTTTCTAAGAGGGTCTTAGTCGAGTAGTCTATACCGTCATAAAGAATTTGGCATTGTCGCCATTTCTCTATTCCATGATGAGGACATTGGACAAGGAGGTCTTTGAAGAGTTCAAAGTACCTCCAAAACGGTTCATTAGGTTCTTGCTTGAACTGTATGATGTTTTCCCTAACGAGAGTGGACTTGTGGATTGGATAGAATTTCTTCAAGAAGACCTTGATGAAACCATCTCAAGATGTGATGGAGCCGGCCGCTAAGCTGTAGAGCCATTTCTTGCTAAGTCCTTAAGAGCAAATGGGATAAATCTCAACCTAATAGCATCATTTGTAAGGTGTGGGATTTTCATCATTAAGCATACTTCCTCAAATTCTCTAATGAAGAAATAAGTATCTTCGGACTCTAAGCCATGGAACTTAGGGAGTGTATTGATGAACTGTGGCTTAAGCTCAAAGTTGTGTTCACCAACCGATAGAAGTTGGATGCAGAATGGAAGTGATGTTCTAATGGGGATAGAACCTATCCTGCAAAGATGTCGGTTGATCCATAACCGAATCTGGTCTTGTTTTAAACTTGGGTGGTGATGTGTTTCTAGTTAACCTAGATGAATTAGGGTCTCTTGACCATAATTGCATACACAAACACAATCACAAACAAGTTCACGAATAGTCAAGAAGAGAAAACAACCAAGCCTAGTCTAAGGTAACATTGACCTAGACAAATCCTAATTGGTTGATTATCCACAGGAGGTATAATGTAGACTTTGACCACAAGTAAATCAACCAGGTCAGGGCAACATTGGTGAGAGGTTATCTATCAAAGACGTTCCTTAATTAAGTAACCACCAACCTTCGGGCTTTCGGCCCTTAATCCCCTTCCTAGACACCGATTTGGCAGGAGTCAAATTCTAACACCTTCCCCCTTAGGGTAATCTTCTAGTGAGTTCGAGATGTCCTTAAGGCCAACGTCTATCAGATTTTACTTAGGCTTAGGTTGTGTATGCTTGGAGATAGTTTGTGGGCTAAGGAAGGGTAATAACTTCCCCACCTTATCTTGATTTGGGTTTTGCCTTTAGAGTTAATTGTGCGAAGTGTGCAAGATATAAAAAAGTAGCATTCAAAAGCAAATATCACCCAAGAATGTTTCCTAAACTATATGCTATGCATACATACCTTGTCTCCAGCTATCTTCAATAGTAATTGTAAATAAACGTAATTAGACAAATGCCTAGAATGCAAGTCTAAACGTTTTTAAGCAATTAACAATCACTCAAATTACTGTTAGATTAAAACAAGGATGGTGGATAGCAGATATAGCAAGAATATAACGTACAAAAACTTAATTTTTTTGCGAGCAATATGTCCTGCAAAAAAGAGTTTTAGTAGTCCAACGAAATTTTCAACTTTTGCAATGCAATTTCTTGAAATTCTGTTTCCTACTTTCGAGAGTAGGGGCATAGAATTTGCAATTCTTCTCTTGCAAAGCTTGACTGCTAGATCTGAATCGTGAAGTCCCTGAAACAACACACCAAACTTGTTAAAAAAACAAATACACCATTCCCTCCTCGGCAACGGCGCCAAAAATTGATTGCAAAAATCAAAGAGTTAAGAAATTACCGTGTAGCTTGTGGCTAACGAGTCGTGTCCACGAGGAGGAATGTGATGAAAGATTTTTGGTGTTTTGTTTAGTAACAAAGAATTGTGCTCGTTTTTTAATTGAAAAGATAATGGAAAGAAAGGAGATGATTAAAAGAGAAATTGCAACTTTGGAGAAGGCTTTAGAAAAGGTGAATTTTGTATAAAGTTTAAAAGTGATTTGTTGTTTTTTAATGAAGAAGAAAATATGGGCTCACTATCTCACTACTCAATGACATGTTCTTCAATTGAAAATCTTAATGCCTCAACTTGATCATAGGCAAAACTTAAGATTGATTCTAGAAAGTTTTAAGTAAAACACATGAGATTGTTGGAAAGGTTAATTCTTTTCTTTAAGAAATCGTCTTGAGTTGAAGGTTAAATCATCAAGAAGTTCAAGTATGAGATAAAAATAAGTTCAAGAGACGTTTTAAAAAGAGGTAAAAGTTAAAAATCCAAACCCATCCTCATGTGCCTTCAAGAACACTTTCAAGAAGAAAGGCTTAAGTTAGGCATGCGAATGATTCATTGGTCTTTTTCATGAAAACCATTCAAAAAGAAGATGGTCAGAGAGAGGAGTAGTAGTGAGCCCAGAAAACTGATTTAGCAACTCATGAAAAATAAAGAACAAAGCAAGTAATTAAAGTAAGACATACCGTAAAATGAGTAGAAGAAAATGTAGCTCGATTCTTGTATTGATGTCACTTCAATCTTCAAGTTACAAGCACTCAATTCCTCTCTCTCACAGGTATTTGTACTGAACTACAAATTGCAAAATCAAAAATACAACTTTTGTACTATCTAAAAAAGAGCCTAAAACTTAAAGTATAAACAAAAATTCTAATCCTAGTCTTCGCCCTTTTTTCTCTGTTGAAACTGGTATTTATAGGGAAAAACCAGAGGGGGGAGATTTTAGAAAGATTGGGGGAGCAAACGCTCCCCCAACAGAAGCAACCAAGTCGCAGAAACGCGACTAGGGCCGCGTTTCTGCGGCCTTGGTGTGGCCAATTGGCCACACCCAATTGGGTGGCTCTCCTAGTTTGGTGATTCTCCTATATCGTCTTCTGGTTTTCTCGTTTCTTCTTCAGGATTTGACGAAACAGCCTTTCATTGTTGGCTTTATCCGCTTGATTTGGGAGGATTCTTTTCAACCTCTCTGATATGTCAAGATTTTTCCCTGATTCCTTGATTTCGAATTTATTCTGAATTAAATCAGAATTTGGTGGGCCTTTGGGCTTGTTTCTCTTTCCTTTCTTTTAGCAATTGGGCCTACATTGAACAAAGAAGAAGAAGACTTATTCATAGGATTTATTAGCTAAAAAGTATGGTAAGGTGACAATGTATATGCAAAATATGTGACTGATCAACATACCGTGAGTGATGATCTCATCGGTACATGCAATGATGTCAGGCCATCTATTGCCAACCAGGGGGGTCATCATCTACATCGGTACTAATATCTGATGGCACGAAATTAGAGGCAAACATAGAAAATAAGTCAAATCTAAATCTTCATTAATATACTACTCGCCTACATCATTGGTGGTGTTATTGACATCGAGCTTATTAACGCTCGTTACAAGAGGATTCAGTTCCCAAAGACATTCTTCTTCTGCCTTTGGCTTGACATCAGCTTCGTTACCCGAGTCTAGTTCCTTTTGTTGGGGATTCTTATCCATCTCTAGAGCATCTTAGTACAGAAGGGAGTCTGTGAAGTAGTTCTCTACCCCCTTGAACGGATGCCTTTCGGCGACCAATGTTCGAACCTTTCAATCTCCGTCAACATACTTCTTGACTTGATGGCAAGTAAAAGGGATGATGGAGTTGCGATGAATCTATGGTCGTCCCAGTAGAAAATTATACGATGTGTCAGCATCAATAACATAGCACGTCACCTCGCATCTTAGGTCACCGATCTGGTATTTGAGTTTAATCATTCTCATTGGGTACGTACCATTATTGTTGAAGCTGTAAATGGTAGCTTGGGTGGCGCTCAATCGGAGAGTGGAGATTCCCAAATGTTGCATGACCCGACGGGGCATGATGCTCAATGCGGATCCTAGATCCACTTGAATGCGTCTCACTTCAGATGATCCAATATACGCTGTAAAGTACAGGGGCCTATCATGTTTTCACTTAATCTGCATGTCATCTGGCGTGAAGGTTATGCAGGGTATATGTTGAGAGTCATGGAGACAGTTTTCTTCATCTTTCTCCTCTGGTTTAGCAAGAATTCGGGCCATGAAGGCCCCAGCATCGGCTAAGGCTTCTCTCAAATCTTTCCTTATTAACTTAGATAGTCTCAGGAGCTAATAGAGGGTAATCCAAGCCGGGATGTTGGCCAGTTGAGCAAAAATATCAAAGCAATAAGGTGCTGAAGATCCTTCCGCTTTGTCCTTTAGAAGAGCTTTGGCGTACCGAAGCTCCTGTTGCTTATCACGGGTTGCTTCGTGGATTGCTTGGTTGGTCTGGGGTGGATTTAGGTAGATTTGTCACCATTTCATCATACTTCTTTAAGTACGACTTACCCAAGCGAGTCTCTTCAAGAACTGTGCATTCGGTTCTACAGCAAAGATGATTATCTCCTCTTTTGAATCAGCTAGGGAGGGGACATCGATTTCTGCTTCCCAGGAGGAAACACACCATATTGCAAGGTGAAGCTTTTGCTTTGCCCCTGAACTTCTTGTTGATAATAGTAGTTCACTGCTGGCCTTTCAAGAGATCGGGATGAACCCACATGATCTCTCCCTAAGGAGTAGGAACAGGTAGGAGATCTTTCTCCCGCTAGTGGTATGAATCTGTATTGCCCACCTTACTTTCCCTTTTATGATGGGAACTACTCCGGCTGACGTTGGAGGCTGTATCCTGAACTGTAGAAATGACGTCATATTGGCTGTCACTTTTTTCTGCTTTGGACGGAGCTTAAGCACCTCCGCATCAATCAAAGCTTGGAGAATGTCTTTGAAGATGTAACAGCTTTTGGTAGGGTACCCCAGTATCCTGTGGTACAAGCAGTAATTGGGGTTGTCGGTCTTGCCTACCTCCTCAAGACGTCTAGTTTTAGGAAGCTTCAGTTTGTTGCTCTTGTTGAGTAATTTGAACAACGAATCAACATGCTTGTCTTTGAAGGAGTACTGCTTGTTGGCGGGCGGCTGGCTTGAAGAGGTACCCCCTCGCTGGTTGGAGCTTAGAGGGAGATTTCGACTTTGTCACCAGTGTCTCCTTCCTTTTAGCTTGGAAAGACGCTTCTAGCGCGCACCTTGTCGATTTCTTGGGTCTTGACTTATTTTCTTCTGCCTTAACCCTGGCGATAATCTCCTCTTTATGTTCACCTTGCTAGACTAGCTGCTTCTAGGTACAGCTTTCAACTATTCCTATCATAGGTAGGAGTGAGGTTTGCAAATTGTGATGGCATGTTTCCACCAGGGTGGCCTGGGTCATACCGCTAGGACATCGGAGTGCCATATTCTAAAATCTTTCCACAAATACTTTAATTGACTCTCCTTTCTGTTGCCTCGTCGCTCGAAGAGTTGGCATGGTAATCTCCTAGTCGTCTTCAAAGAAGCGTGTGAGGAAAAGCTTCTCCAGATCACCCTAATTCTTGATGAAGCCTTCTGAGAGTTTCATGAACCATTCAAAAGCGATCTCTTTCAGGGTGCCAATGAACAAACATGCCAGGATGGTATCATTTGATACTACATTCCCTATCTGATACTTAAAGTAGTATACGTGCTGGTTCGATAACCCCTTATCATCAAAGGCCTGCATGGTCGGAGCTTTGAATTTAGGAGGGTACGGGACAAGATCCCACTCAGCCAGGTAAGGCTAAATCACTCCTACTTCTTGGAGGCCTTTCTGATTGGCGAGGACTTCAAGACGTTATTCCAGTTTGCCCATCCTTTTGGAATGAGTGCTCCCATTCTCTAAATTGCTTCCTTCTTTAGATGGAGGCTTGGACGACTCAGAGTTGGAATGCTCCTCCTCCTCGGTATGTACAGATGATGAGCTTACTCTTTCCTTCTATTTGCTCTTGGACTTCTTGGAAGGAGTCCTTGCCTTCGGCTACTTCTTTTTGTCTTCAAGCAATTGCGCAAGCATCTGCTTGAGGCTATCAATAGATTCTTGTTAAGCACGAATCATTTCGAGTTGCTCCCTCTGGGCCTGGGCTTGTTGTTCAAAGCGCCTGGCCATTTCTTTAAGAGTGCTTGCAATATATGTGGAGGCTTCTTTCTCTATAGAAGAGCTTGAGGTCTGTGATTCTATGATGGCAGAGTGTGACTCGCTTACCTTAATGCCCCGAGCTAGGCACTGTTATCCACTGGGGCTATTATGCTAGTTCGAGTGGGGGTTTGTCGGTATACTCTTTTCGGCTCGGTGTCAGACTCGTTAGAGCTGACTATTGGCTGCTTCCCCGTAGTTCTGCTTGGCGTAGTACTTGGACCCATCATGTTTGCAGTAACTTTAGGGTACTCTGCATCAGAGAAGGCTCTCCTTGTGCGGGAGTGATGCCTTTTGGTCGAGCGAGAGACTGATGTAGACGATAACTGGTTGAACACCAACTGTTTTCTTACATGCGAGCTGCAGTGGCATTTAGAGAGTACCGCCATGATGAGCTATTCACAGCAGCATTGTAGAGTGATTTAATGAACACTCCTCTTCTTAGTCAAGTAGTCCCTTAGATCCTTGGAGGGGGATCGAAGAGACTAGCCTCAAGTCTCTTAGGACGAAGACTTTTTAGCTCTCTTCTGACTTTAGTCGTTGGAGAGTGAATGTTAACCTTACAAGTTTCAGTGACGCAAGGTTCAGAAATATGAAGTTCACGTTCTGAAGAATAGACACGACTCTCACGTTTTGGCTTTGAGACGCGGGTCTCATGCCTCTGCTGAGAAAAAACGCGAACCTCGCATTGCTGATTATCACATTTGTATGGCGACTCTTGAGAAATGCGAACTTTATGAGTCTCGCATTCTATTGTAGAGACGCGGGTCTTATGCCTCTGAGAAGGGACGCGGACCTCGCACTGCTGAACATCACGTCTATGAGGTGAAGAATTAGAAACGTGAGACTCTTGAGCACTTTATTTTGGTATCCAAATGTAGACTTCATGTCTGATGCGGCTCAGAAGAGACGCAGGCCTGAGCCTCGCGTTCTATATCTGCTGGATGAATGGTTTTTCCAGCTTCTTGCATCAGTTGTCGATGTACGCTTCGCTTTTGTCGACGTTCAATACTGATTGTTATCCAATTTTGCATATTTTACCACATCATTCCCATGCATATTGCAAATAAAAATATGATTTTTAATGTTCTTCTCTCTATTTTTGCAGGTCCACATCTGAAATGAGAAAAGGCCCAAAATTCCTTTAATTAGTAATAATTAAAGGGAATTAATTCAAAGCCCAAAAGAGAGCCCAAGTTAGAACCCAGGATCTGGAGAATTCTACGCACCAGCTCACACTTCCAGAAGGTCCACGTGGATAACAAACTCGCAACAGAAAATCTGGCCTCAACGGCCTTGATCTTGCCGCAATTTCTAGAAGTTTGCCGCAAATCTGCGGCAGTTACAGGTCTGTTAGGGCCGAGATTTTCTCCAACAACTCGGGCTCTAGATCCTTCTCTCTGAGGCCTATAAATACAGCACCAGGGCCAGCACGAGTGCAGAGAGGGTAGTGGAAGGAGAGAGGAGAGATTAGAGATTAGATGCTTGTATTTTGTAGGATTTCTCTCTAGGATTTTTGTAGTGCTCTAGATCTTCTTCCTCCCTAGAAATTCTGTAAAGAGAGAGTTTGTAAGAGAGAGAAAGCTTGTGTATACCAAGGTGTGACAACTTGTGAAGCAAGGATTGATCCATTCTCTTCTCTCTTCTCTTGCATTTTCTAGTTTACTTGCTTTCTTTAATTCTATCTTTACTTTACTTGCACTTTAATTCATGCTTTGCTTTTCTTTTCTTATGGCTAGTAGCTAACTTTTCTAACATGAACTAGCTAACCACTAACCTTGCTAACTACTAACTCATGGGTGATTGCTATCTTTAATCTTGCAAGTTGTATGGTCTTCTCTTCTCCGATGGGTTACTTTCATTGCTTGGCAAGTTCTTGTTGTAATTCCATATGATTCATGTGTGCCTCATTTAGAGCCTTGTCTTTAGAACAAGTGCCTTGATGGAACATGGAGATGGATCACCAAACATATGCTATTTGTTGTACAACTTCTTTACTTCAATTAATGAATGTTGTATCTTCTTCCTTAGCATCCCTTGAGTGTCGCTCTTTTGATTCCATTATTGAAAGTCTATCTTGTAGGCCAATGACATCTATGAGTCTACAAGACAAGTCCAAGAGTGATCACCCGTCATTCAAGTGGGAAAGTAATTAGACCAACACGCAAGATAAATCTTTGCCGATGAATCAACATGAGGCACGCATTCACCATCACGGAGTTTAGTAAGTTTTTAGCAAGGTAGTAAGGTTAGCTAGTCATGCTTTTCTCCATCTTCAAATCTTTTACAAGTTTTCTTTTCTTTTTAGTGTTAATCCAAAAGCCAATCTTGTTTTGATTTCTTTTCATTTTCCATCATGAACATATCCACCGATTCTTTCATTTCTTTTTCCATGTTTTATTCTAAGACAAAGAAGAATCTTCATTTTCATTCTTCACAACGAACCGTAACGCTTCCATCGCAAGCTCTCCCTGAGAATCGACTCGGTATAGCCCATGCTATAACGGAGATTGGAAAGGATACATTAAACATATTAAATACATTTGTGGAGTGATAAAGCACCTAAGGTTGAATCTAAAACTTCCCTCTTTACATAATATCTGTGCAAATACTTCACACTATCTTTTCCCCAATCAAATTTTTGGCGCCGTTGCCGAGGAGAGCAACGATTTTTGATTTAAAGTGAAGAACTAAACGAATTTTCTTCTCTGTTGCAGGTTACAGGTGAAGAGAACAGGAAAATTTGCATTGCAGTAACATATAAGTGGCTGGGCTTCTGCTCTTGAAAGCAGAAACCAGAAGCCCTCTGAATTGCCGCAATTCCACGGCATTTGCCGCGGATCTGCGGCAAGGAGGAGAGGACTACTGACAATTTTTCTGCAGGGTCTCTGGCTCTGTAAAATACAGCTGCTGCAATACTTAATTTCTTGTATGCTTCACCATACTCCTGCTAATAATCAATAGTAAAAAAATTGGTTGCAAAGTTAAAAATGATTAGACATTTGCATTCTAGGCACTTGTCTTTTCAATTCATTTACTTTTACTGTTGAAGAGTGCTGGAGGCAAGGTACGTACGCATTGCATATTGACTAGGACTCACTCTTTGTTTGATTTAAAACGCTTTGAGTGAACCTTGTTTGTTTATATCGTACACTTGCACAAAATCTATTCTAAGGGCATCACCCATAAATAAGATAAGGTGGGGATTTTATCACCCTTTCCTTAGCCCGAAAACCACAATCCCAGCACTCACAATCCCAAGCTTCTAATAAAAACTGATAGATGTTGGCCCTAGGGACATCCGGACTCACTTAGGAGATTATCCTAAGGGGGAAAAGTGTTGGAAATTGACTTTTGCAAAATCAGTGTCTAGGAAAAGGATTGAGGGCCGAAAGCTCGAAGGTTGCTGGTTACTTAATTAAGGAACGTCTTTGACGGAAAACCTCCCACCAACCTTGCCCTTTCCTGGCTAATTAGCTTGTGGTCAAAGTCTACACTAAACCTCCTGTGGACGGTCTAATCAGTTAGGAGTCGTCTAGGTCCAGGAATCCTAGATAGCTTGGATTGATTTTTTCTTTTATTGTTTGTTATTTTATTTTTCTTTTTCGCTGGTGTGATCGGTGCACGTTGTTTGTGACTGTATATGCAAGAGTGGTTCCGTGATCCTAATTCTGCAAGACTTGTTAGACTTTCTGCACTTACACAACCACTTGACGCAATGGAAAACAACGTTTCACTTCAAGATCGATTCTATCCGATTCGCACCTCCCTTCCATCGTGCATTCTTCTCCCCGAACAAAATGGAAATCACTTTGAGCTGAAACCGCAATTCATTAATACACTTCCCTGATTTCATGGTCTAGAGTCTGAGGACGCGTACCTCTTTATTCGTGAGTTTGAAGAGGTATGCCAAATGATGAGAATTTCCCAACTGACCGAGGATGCTGTTAGGTTAAGGTTCATACCGTTTGCACTTAAAGATTTAGCTAAGAAGTGGCTTTACAATCTTCCCGTCAGTTCTATATCTTCTTGGGATGATTTTGTTTCTTAAGAAATTCTATCCTATTCACAAAACAGCCCTCATGCGGAAGAATATCATGCAATTCAAGCAGGAACCAAATGAACCTTTCTGGAAGTATCTTGAGCGTTTCAAAGACCTTCTAGCCCTGTGTCCTCATCACGGCATAGAGAAATGGCGTTTATGCCAGATTATCTATGACGGTCTAGATTACCAAACGAAAACCCTCCTTGAATCCATGTGTCTAGGGGAATTTTTGACGAAAGATGAACATCAGGGGTGGGATCTCTTTGAAACCTTAGCTGAGAAAACCATTCAGTGGGAGTCATGCCTTGATAAACCCACTCCCACCACTTCCAGAACTGGTATGCACTCCATAGAATCCTCTATAGCCGCAGAAGCCAAGATCACACAATTGATGAAGAGGATAGAACTGCTTGAGTCTAGGGGAAATTCTGTTGTAAATCAGGTCAACCCATTGCCTGTGATTAAACCAGGTTGCACCTACTGTCATGACCTTAACCATGTCTTTGAGGAGTGTCCTTTGTATCAGCCCCAATCATATCAGGAGAACTTGAATGCAGCATTTACCAGACCCCCATACTCCAACACTTACAATTCAGGATGGCAGAACCATCCAAATTTTTCGTGGAGTCAGTCTGGTCCTGAGCATCATAGGCCACCATTTTCACATCCTTATAATGCTCAGTCTCACCCATCCAGTTTCAATCGTAATGCACCGAATTTTCATCCATCTCAAGGTCCACCACAATCCCAATCTTTTCAAAGTCCACCACACTACCAATCACAATTCCAGTCTCCATATCATCAACATCCACCCCAAAATACCACTGCCGGTCGACCGGTCCGGTCGACCGTCCAACGGTCAATTTTTGCCCGTTGGTAGCTACCGGTCGACCGGCCCGGTCGACCGAAACAAACAGAGAGCTCTGCTCTCAGTCCGGTCGACCGTCCAAAGTCTGCCAAACGTGCACAATTGTGTGCACGTCGGTCGACCGACCCGGTCAACCGACCTCAGCCCTAGTCGACTAGTCAGGTTACTAGTCGACTTGGTTGAAGCCTGGAACAGAAAATACAGTTAGAAATATGTTTAAAAATTCTTTTATCTTTTCTAAAAATCATCAAAAATAGTTTAATCATTTTGCATTGATATATAAACATGTGGTAAAAAGTTTAGCTCAAATATCAATCAATATGAGCTATTTTTGTGTCTAATCATTTTTACCAAAAGCCAAAAACTGTATTTTCTAAAACTTGGATTTTGAATAGAAAATACGTTTTGTCAAAAACTCTTCCAAATACAAAAGCATGATATTTAAACAATTTGAAGCATGATGCATATGGATAGAAATCCAATATACATGAAACATATACATATCATAGTTTTTGTCATTAATTCCAAAATATGTTTTGTCAAAAATACCAAAACATATAACACATGAATAAGGGAGTCAAAACTAAGTTTGTCTAGGAAATTAAAGCATGCATGTATATAGAACAAATCATATATACATTAAACCATGTAAACTTGTTTTGATCTATCCATTCATGAAAACCAAGATCGGTTAAACCTAAAACCGAAAAACTAAAAACCAATATTCAAAACATGAAACGTGTGTGTTGTGAACTTGAGCATTATCATACTATTCTAATCTTTACAATTTTGGATCTAAACACAAAACTAAATTATGGTACCGAAGTCTTCTTGTAGAGCACAATCTCCAAGCCGACTCGATCCAAAACTCCTTGATCCATCGAGCAAGTGCTATGTGTGATCTTTGACGCTCGGGCTCTTGAATCAACTTGTGAAAGATGTGTGGAAGCTTTCACCAACTAATAACTTGATTAATGATCTGAAACTAAAAACACAAGATTATTAGTACACATAACTACATGAGTTAATCATCATCAAAACTAGAGTGGAAGGCCTTTGGGCCAACAATCTCCCCCTTTTTGATGATGACAAAACTCATGGAGTTATATATGCATGGATTAAAGTTAAGCTTCAAAGAAGCTCCCCCTTAACTAATGCATAAACAAATAAAGAATAAATAGTATGCAATAAAGGCTCTTAAACATGAATGCATATAAATGCATAAACAATAAAGGGTTCTAGATACCAATGAAATGTTTAAAACAAAACAATGCTCTAGATACCAATACCAAAACAAAACACCAATTCCAATGAAATGTTTAAAACAAAACACCAATTAAAATAAAACATGCTCTAGATACCAATTACACTCTAGATACCAATTACAAAACATCCAATTACAAAACATGCTTTAGATACCAATTAAAATTAAACTAAATTAAACTTAATATATGCAAAACAAACACATGCATATATAAACCCAAATTCTTCTCCCCCTTTTTGTCAATCATCAACAAAGGGGTTAAAAATCAAAACAAAACAAAATCTTCTTTCTTTTTAATACAAGGAATCAATCTTTAATCAGGGGTAAAAGCAAAACCAAATCAATAAATTTTCTCCCCCTTTTTGTTCGAAACAATGAATAAAAAAATAATATTTTCCCTTCTTTTTGTCTAAAACAAAACCAAAGTCAATTAGAGGTACCAATTGAAAGGAAACAAACAAAAATATTGATACCAATTTTAAGCAAAAATACATGAAACATCTTGATATCAATTGAAATTAAACATAATAAATTGTGAATGTCTAAATAAAAATTTTGATACCAATTGTAAATCATTTTCATTTTAAACATATGATACCCAATTTGAAATTTTCAATCATAAAGTAAGGGAGTGGGAATCAAATACCAATTGAGAAATCATCAATTGAAAGACAAAATCAAATTTTCTCCCCTTTATGAAATACAAACTAAAACAATGTGTAGGCTTGATACCAATTTAAAAATAATCAGTTAAAACAAAATTGAAGCTCAAGCACTAGCATAAACAAGATTTTGTGCTTAAAGATATAGGAATATAATAAGCACAAATAAAACATATATATGTATGAAGAATAGATACCAATAGAAATTGATATTCTTGGAATGGAAAGCATACATACATACAAACACATATGAGTATACAAGAAATGTCAAGATTGATACCAATTGAAAGAATTCAATGATACCAATTAAAATAACAATAATATCAAATGTATATCTCATATCACAATACCTCCCAATCATGATTCAAGTTTTAAATGATTTTATTATAAGACATACATGAACATGATCTCCCATCCATCCTCCCATCGAAGGTAGGGGTTTTCAAAAATAGGTTTGAAAATAAACTTTGTTTGAAAATCTCTACCATAGTGAAGAATACGAACTAGTTATAGGAAAAACTTTTAAAACTAGTACGAAATCCTTCAAGCAAGGAATAAAACAAAATTGTTTTTCATGAAACACATGTAAATCACATGATCACTAAACACTCTAAGTCCATAAAACTCATATCAAATTCTCATGAAAACAAATCATGAGTAAACTAACAAAGTGAGTGTACAAGTATAATGTGACACATATCAACATGAAAATATTCAATTGGGCTCATATGAAATTCCTTGAAAAACATGAAATTCATCCAAACGATTTAAACTTCAAGGCATATGTATGTCATGTGCAAACTAAAGTATACATACATATCCTAAACACAATGAGTCCACAAAAGTATATGCATGAAGGCACGTGGCTCAAGGATGTATATGTATAAATGATAGTTTGGACAAGATAGACATATACATGAAGTTAAACAAATAAACACGAAATCAAGAAAGACTAAATTTTCACCAAAACTAATTCCATTTCAAGGTATATGTATGAATTGTCAACACAATAAGTATACATACATATCCCTAAACACATTTGAGTCTATATATATAGATTTGCATGAAAGGCAAATGACTCAAAGGGTATACATGTATAACTTAAGGTTTGGCAAAATAAACATATACATGAAATGAAAACTCATACACATAAAACAAATCCAAAAATAGGAATACAAGTTTAAAATGCATGAATCATCAAAACTAGGCTATACTAACACATTTAATGGGTACAAATTAGCATCCAAGCATAAACATATATAAAGATTTATTTGTGTCCCACTACATGTGCAAGTATAAATTCTAGTCTTAATGAAAACTAACATCTAAACAAGTAATCAAATCATTAAGCATAAAACGAGAATCATGACTCAACATGATAATCAAAACATGAATTATTAAAACAAAAAGTCATAGTCAACCATATGATTTGCATGACAAAGACATGTGCATTAAACTTATGATAAACATGATAGCTAAAACATAAAGAGAACATAAAATATGGGTCCATACTAATCATGGGTGTCTCAACAACTAATCATGTAAAGCATAAGTCTAATAAACATGACAAACATCATACTAATCATGAAACAATAAAACAAGAATCATAAACATCCAAATGGTCATAATGCATATGCATGTGCATTAGATCTAGGGCATACATGTTAGTTTAAACAAGGTGAGAACACTAAATATAGATCCATATAACACATGGGTGCTCAAGTAACTAAACATGTACAACACTATTCTAAAGAGCATGGCATAAGCATAATGAACAATAAACCATGGCATGCTATAAATAGATGAACATGAAAAGCATGCAAAATAAAAATAGGAGTTAGAGAATGATACCAAAACCGATGAAGGTGCATCTCTAATTCTCCAAACCACGGTGGTCCTCCCACCAAATCTCCTTGAGAGTGAAGCATCCAAATGGTTCTCTTTAGGCACGGAACGCATCCACTCCAAGGCACCAACACTCTCACGTTTTACGAGAGCTCCCACCTACATCAAGAAGTATAGAGGTGGTCTTTGGTACCCATTTCTTTGTGGGTCCATGGGGGTTAGTATCCTTTCTAACCCAAACAAGATTAGTTGCTAAATTTTCATGATAGATACGATCATAACAAAATCTAGCAAGATGGCCTTTTCGGCCACAATGTGTACATGTGTACACATGAGCATACGTGCGATGGTGGTGACCGTGGAAAGCATGTGTATGCCGTGAAGGGTGAGCATGCAAAGATGGACCTTGTTTCTTGCGAACCAAGGTTTCCAAACGTGTATGATTCAATGTGCATTGGCTCAAAGTGGAGCCCAAACATTCAACACTTTTCTTCAAAATATTTATATCATTTTTAATAGTGGAAGATAAAGTGGAGCATGCAATAGGTGTGCTAGAAGAAAAAGAAGCTATACTAGCATGGCACACATGAGAATCAATATCAATTTTCAAAGATTCATTTTTCTTTAAAACCAAATCCAATTCTTTTGTAATTGAATCAATTTTGTTTTTCAAAACAAGGTTATCTTCTAAAACAAAATCTAATTTAGAAGATAAAACCTCATTGTTTTTCACAACATCATTGCAATCATTTTTGTTTTTCAAAATCTCAATCTCATCAAGGGCAAGGTCTAGTTGAGATCTTAGTGAGTCACGTTCACTAGTGATCTCTTCCTTTTCTTGCAAAACCAATTCAAAATTAGAACATAAATCCTTTAATTCATTTTTCAAAACAAGGTTGTCCTCTTTCAAAAGATTGTGTTTTTCCAATAAATTTTCAAGCTTTTGAGCAAGTTCCAAATTTAAAGTTTGAACTTCAAAACAACCATGACAATAGGAACTAGAGCTATCATCTAATTGAGTGTCCGATTGTACCTCAAGGGAGTTTTTTCCTTGGACCATGAAGCAATGCTCTTCGGACTTTTCTCTCTTAGATCTCCTCATCTTGTTGATAATCCTTGGAAGCTCAGGAGACGTCAATAAGATCCAAACTGCAAAAGCCGAGTCATAATGATTAAACACGGGTAAAAGATGTTCACCTAGAGATGCTCTAAGTGTTCTAAGTGCTAATGCATTTGCCTTCTTATGCTTGCTACTATTGGGGAATGATTCCATAGTGGAGGCTTGATAAACTAGATGTCCTAGTCTTTTCAAATGGCTACTCATATTGGCCTTCCAAGCATCAAGTCTAATATGCTCAAACATAGGAGGGCTATCCATGAGAGCAAACTAAATGAGTGCAAATGAAGATTAGCAAACCAAGATCTCACTCCTAGGTGGTTAAACCTAAATATCAGGAGCACTAGCTCTGATACCAATTGAAAGATCACCTAGAGGGGGGGTGAATAGGTGATTATGCTAATCTAGTCAACTCAATGCGGAATTAAAAACTAATTTGCAATTTCAACAAGGGATGCACACAACCAAGCCAAGCATATAAGTATGTATGAGCAATATGAATAGATGCAAGGCACAAAGTAAAGAGAGTGAGAGTAAGAGTCAATGAACAAGCGCAAACACCAAGATATGTTTCGAGGTTCGAGCACCCAGCTCTACATCCCCGCCTTCACCCAGAAGGATTTTAAGTCCACTAGCTTGTCCACAAAGGACTCCCACAAAGGGAACCTCCACCGAGGATTTGGGGCAATCACAATACAATGAGTACCCAACTCCTCTCCTTACAAACACAACCTCCTCCTTGAGGCACAACTCCAATCCAACAAACAATCACCTCACAACCCGAGGGATTCGCACAAAGCCAAGCAAGGATCACCTCACAACTTGAGGGATACAAACCACTTGCACAAACAACCTCCTCAACCCAAGAGGGAAAAGCACAAAGCAAAGTATAGAGGGTTTACAACTTGGTGGTTCAACAACAACCACAAACAATCTCTTTTCCCACACACAAAGATCCTATAGAAAAGATAGTAGATTTTTGCTCAAGTGTGGAGAAAACCAAGGGATTTGAAACCAGCAACTCAAAGAAAATCTTTGGGAAATGATAGAAATGAAGATAGTGAAGTTTAAACAAAAGCTTTTCCCAAAATCCCTTTTCTTTGATTTTTCAAACCCTAATAAAAACACCAAAAAGATTGTTCAATTTGAATCCAAAAACCTCTTTTAATAGCTGTGAAAACACCAGAGAGTAAGGAAAAATTCGCACAAAAAATCTTTTTTTAGAAAAACTCTTGCAAATGGGGTATTTATAGACAAATCTGGAAACTAGCCGTTGGCAGCAGATTTGGCAAAAATACCACTGCCGGTCGACCGGTCCGGTCGACCGTCCAACGGTCAATTTTTGCCCGTTGGTAGCTACCGGTCGACCGGCCCGGTCGACCGAAACAAACAGAGAGCTGCTCTCAGTCCGGTCGACCGGTCCGGTCGACCGTCCCAAGTCTGCCAAACGTGCACAATTCTGTGCACGTCGGTCGACCGACCCGGTCAACCGACCTCAGCCCTAGTCGACTAGTCAGGTTACTAGTCGACTTGGTTGAAGCCTGGAACAGAAAATACAGTTAGAAATATGTTTAAAAATTCTTTTATCTTTTCTAAAAATCATCAAAAATAGTTTAATCATTTTGCATTGATATATAAACATGTGGTAAAAAGTTTAGCTCAAATATCAATCAATATGAGCTATTTTTGTGTCTAATCATTTTTACCAAAAATCAAAAACTGTATTTTCTAAAACTTGAATTTTGAATAGAAAATACGTTTTGTCCAAAACTCTTCCAAATACAAAAACATGATATTTAAACACTTTGAAGCATGATGCATATGGATAGAAATCCAATATACATGAAACATATACATATCATAGTTTTTGTCATTAATTCCAAAATATGTTTTGTCAAAAATACCAAAACATATAACACATGAATAAGGGAGTCAAAACTAAGTTTGTCTAGGAAATTAAAGCATGCATGTATATAGAACAAATCATATAGACATTAAACCATGTAAACTTGTTTTGATCTATCCATTCATGAAAACCAAGATCGGTTAAACCTAAAACCGAAAAACTAAAAACCAATATTCAAAACATGAAACGTGTGTGTTGTGAACTTGAGCATTCTCATACTATTCTAATCTTTACAATTTTGGATCTAAACACAAAACTAAACTATGGTACCGAAGTCTTCTTGTAGAGCACAATCTCCAAGCCGACTCGATCCAAAACTCCTTGATCCATCGAGCAAGTGCTATGTGTGATCTTTGACGCTCGGGCTCTTGAATCAACTTGTGAAAGATGTGTGGAAGCTTTCACCAACTAATAACTTGATTAATGATCTGAAACTAAAAACACAAGATTATTAGTACACATAACTACATGAGTTAATCATCATCAAAACTAGAGTGGAAGGCCTTTGGGCCAACATTTTCATATCTATGCCTATATGTATATGATGACTTGTTTTGAAATTATCACATTCTTTAGTCATAAATAATTGAACTTGATAGATAAGCATAATTTTAGGAGAAGCTTTCCAAGCTCTCTATATTTGTCTATTTTCAATAACTCATGTGTTTTATCATCATCAAAAAGGGGGAGATTGTTGGCCCAAGGGTATACTCTTCGGTTTTATTTGTTGATTACAAACCACAAGACGTTATTTGGTACTAATCAAGTTTGTGTGTTTCTAAGTATTTCATGTTCTAAGAACATTATTGGTGTATTCTTCCTCAAAAAGAAGATATTCTAGTCTCAAGATCACTCAAGGGAAGGGTTCAAGTTTGGACGATCAAGATTCACATTTTGAAGAAGCCCTTTTGAAGATTACTTGAAGACATAGAGTACAATTGTAAGGTAATAAAATGTTTAAAGTATATTGTGTAGAACTAATGCTCAAGAAGTCACATATACAAAATATAAGTTTTTATAATAAGAGTTTTGATATCTAGTTTTTTTCATTTTAGTAGTTTATAAGGTTTTATATTTGATACATGTCTCATTTTTTTCCAAATTTATATATCCAGTTTATATCTTGTATCCCATAGTCTATGTATTGCCAAAACACTTTTCAAACCAATTCAAAAATTTTAAAAATAAGTTTGATTTCAAAAACTACTTCAAAAATTGTTTTCAAACAGGATCAGTCGACCAGGCGGTCGACCAGATCTCATCTCTATGTCTTTGTGCATGCTATGCACGTTTGTCGGATGACTGACCAATCGACCGACAACCCTAGCGGTCAACCGGGTAGTCAATCAAAGTCCAGCGCATAGTTCAAAATTTTCAACTATCAGTAAACCGGCCAGTCGACCGAAGTTCTGTCAAAGCTACAATAATGGATAGTTTTTAAAAAATCTATTTGTTAACTTATTCTCTAATAGGTATTTTTGCTCTTTTTGAGTCTAATCTCTCTCCTAATGACCTAATAGGATCTTCTAACATGTTTTATCATTTGCCTATATATGTGGTTCATTTGTAGAGGATTACTAACAAGTTTTTATAGAGAAATATTTGAAAATTCAAGTTTATTTAAAAGAAAAGATTTTAAGTTTTCTTACTTCAAGTGCTCTCATTTCAAAACCAATTTCTACAAGTTTTTAGCTCTTAAATCGATTCATTTCAGCTGATTTTTTCTTTCACTTACTTTTTGAGCTTCATCTCACATCAAATACTGTAGGAAGCTATAAAAGGGATTGTTTGTGATCTTTATGGTCACAAAGAGCTTGTAAACCTTATTGGCTTTGTGCTACCTCTTGTATAGAAGATTGAGAGTTGAAGTTGTGTACTCTGGTCAAGTGGCATGCTCAGGCAACAAACATGTATAGAGAAGTGTGTCGTGAACTCAAATCATGCAAACAGGCAATGAATAGTAAAGCATACAACAATAATGTAAATGGTAAGCATAAGAGTAGGACTAAATTAGAAAGTGAGCAAGTCAAGTGACTTAGTACATTAGCATAACAATAAGTTCAGGAATAATAATCATTACATCCAAGAATAGTAATTATAGAGTCAGTACTAGATCAGTTCAAGAAATGATAAGCTGGGAGACTTATACAGTAGCTCAGGTGTAATATTTAACAAGAGAAAGGCAGTGTATCATAATTAAATACTGGAAGACTGGTAGTGTATTACAAGTGGTGATCTAGATATATATATGATAATAATATCAATAGTAATAATAATAATTACTAATAATAAGATTGGAAATCTGAATCAGAACCCAAATCACGAAACCTGAATTAAAATCCAAAATATGAAATCTGAATTAAGATTCGATGAAAGCAAAAGCATGCAAAATCTGTTGTACAAGCTTAATTTAAATCTTCATGAGATTAGTAAGTCGAGGAGATAATCCAAAGAAGAAAACTCTTATATATATATCTTATACCTCATAACACTATAATCCGAGTGTATATAACTTGAATTGCAAAACAACACAAAATCCAATAAGATACTGACGAATTATTATATTAGTATTTTATTATTATTATTCGCCAACTCATATATCTAGGTATGTGTCCCGGCGCCTTAGCACATATACATCCATATATGAATAAGACGAGTTGTTATTGGAAACTGATGAAGATGGATGGACCATATTTATAGTGGGTCCCGTCTCAGCCCGGGACAACGACCCACGAGATCCGGCCCTGCTTCTTTGAGATTTATATTACACCCAACATGACACACAAGATGGGATTTATTGCACTCAATGCGACACTTCAGTATCACAATCTCTATAAACACGACATCATACCAGTACCTATCAATTTCCCCAATCCCCAGTACAAGTTTTCTATTTACTAATAGCTATATAATATATATTTATAGTATATACTAATAGGAGTACAAGAGTACAGTGGTTCAGGAGCAGGACTATAAGAGATACATGTATTAAGTATTCCAGTATGTATAACTGGATTATAGATATCAAGTCATTTGTCACGCTCCGCTTCCCAAAATATATAATAGCGGGAACCGACGAGAGTCGGTAATATATATACGTAAGGAAAATACCCACCTATACGCGCTAAACCTCAGTATGAAAAAATAAATACACTAAAATAATTATTCCAACGTTAAATAAGTATAAGAATACTTATAAAATGGGGCTAGTGATCACGATATATCTGAAAATGAGAATAAATAAGAAAGTATAAACAAAATAATAAAAATACATATGAATAATAAGGCGATAATTCTCTTACTAATTTCCCGAGACACCAACTACTCCAAATATCGGATTGCCAACCTGAGCAAACAACCTCACGGTCGTCAAGAAGCGACCTAGTGAGTGATAAAATGAGGGAAGCAGTAAGATATACTATAATAATATTACAATAACTATAATATATAATATATATCTAAATAACAGTGATATAATATAATTATACTAACAATTGGTATATATATACAATTGTTACATTAGCACTATAACATTATTAATACCAAACATATTAGAATGATATTCCTCTATTATAATATACAATATATGATTAAAGCAATAACAAAGTCAATTAGGAAAACTTTTATATATATTAACTAACATTATATTATTATACTATGATTAGAGCATTTATAGGCATTAACATATTTTTAATATGTAATTAGATACAAAATTTGATTATATACTACTGAAATCAATTTGTATTATTAAATTGTATCAAGTATTAATTATACCATATCTATTATTGTTTTTAATAGTAATAGGAATTAATCCTAAAATGATACGAACTGTAATGGGTGTTAGTACTAACAGTAACTTGAACAGTAATAACTGTTAATTCCAAAATATGACAAGAATTAATATGAATATCTACACAGGAAATAATCATGCTATAGTGTTTATGAATATACAAGAACACAATGTGTCACATATAATACATGAAATGTAAAGTATGCATGTAACATAGTAGTGGATAGAAATCAGGAAATGTAACATAATAAAAATAGACAATAATAATATACATGTATCAAGGAATGTATTTTATTTATACAATAATAACAGACAGTATCGTCTGATATTTTAATCAATCTTTTTCAGTGTCTCATACTACTGGCAATTCATACCAGAGTTCATACTCCAGTCGAACCCATCCGAACAATGCATATGGGTACCATGATCTGAGCAAGAGAGTGACCAAATAACAAGCATTCATGTCGTCATCATTATTTATACTATCTTATTATGTTAATTGAAAATTCAAAAGTCAAGTAGCTCTAATCAGGTGGGTGTATCCCGTGCATATCCGGGATCATGATCTTAAACAATTCCTGACTATTGAGACCAGGGCCAGCCCCCTAAGGTGAAACAGGAGACATGAAACATGAAACAATAAGGCAGCCATTACTACCATGTCCCTTACAGTGGGACTAATTGGATCCATGACATCCATCTGATAATACTTACTCAACCTTCAGTTTTCCCTAACCTATGTTATATATATTATATTTTTACTACATGATAAGTCAGAAACAATAATAATGCATGTAGCTTGTAATAAGATATCAGAACATGAGTATTGTTTGCATCGTTAAATAAGATAACAGGAAATAAGAGCTGTGAGATCTAGAGGTGGCCCTTGTGGTGGCTCCCATGAACTCAAGAGGTGGCTCCCATCACACGTGTAAGAAGTGTGACACTTTGCTTCGTGTAGCACTAGATCCACGTGGCACTTAGTTCCACACATCGTATATAAATAGCCAATAAGATCAGGCAACAAGAGTCTTGTCAATAATATGTCAATAATCGTGATACATGAAAAGTCAGATATCAGTATTCGATAAATTTTATGTAACAGTGATATAAGAACGATCGGGTCATGAACTCAAGGGACCTTGTGTAATTGTGAGATAACTATATAATAGCAGTGGCCAGAGTAACATATAAAAGTACATGAAATAATGGTGTACAGTGTAATAGAATATTTGGAGTGATACAAGTGGAATAACAGTGTTTAGTGCAATAAGATATTCGTGTAATAGTGACACAAGTACATAAACTAACAGTGTCAATGATCATAACACATAATAATGTGCATTTAACTATAATATATAAACATGAAATAATAGTGTCCTATATAATAGTGTTTGTTATCATGAGCGAGGGAATAGTTACAATATTAGGATGGTATCGTTAACATGATCACGTATCAATTTTATTATTATTAACATGATCAATATCATAAAGTAATTATTTACAATTATCTATTTTCAAACTCTTTACAACCATGATGGAAATTATCAATTTATTTATTAAAATTATTAAGTTATTAATCTGAAATTTTTTTAATTCACCGTCTATTATTTACTCAATATTTAGATATTTTTATTTTTATTCAATATGTTTAAAGAGAAATCATGTATGCTCTAATTTTAATGATTTACTGATAATTATAGCTTATTAAATAATATTTACAGTGTTTCATCGAAAATCATGATTTATTAAATTAAGCAATCAATTAATTTTATTCAATATGATAAAATATAATTTATGAAAGAAAACACTCACATTGTGATCATGGGGTGTAATTCGCTTTTCTACAATCGTAATGGCTCGAGAATCGTCCAAATCGGACTCCGGGTAGTCAAGATATCGCCTGAATAATAAAATGAATTAAACAGGTTAAATATGTAATAAAAAGATCTAAATTGTAACTATTATTAATTGTCAGGGGTTTTTTATGAAATTTTACCTTTCTTTATTGGTTTTGAAGTGGATTTGAGTTGCTAACGTGTAGGGTTTGTATTCTAAACCCATAACTTAAAGATTTGGTTTTGAATTAACTAGTTTATGAGTCAGGTTTTAGGCTAATAGGTCAGGTATGAAAGAACATGAGAGAGAAAGAGAGGAGGAGAGCAACAGGGGAAGAAAGGAAGCAACTAGGGGGGCCTGGCCAGCCTATCATCGGCAGTCCGACGGCGGCATGGTGAGTATAGACTTGAACAAAAAATACATAATTTCAGAACTTAAGAATAGAAGTATGCACGCACTCAATACTACCAGGAAAGCAAATGGATATGCGGGTCGTGATCCACAAGGAGCGACTTGCAATGGAAGCGCGTTGTAAGTTTTCTTTTAGTTCACTTAAAATGGTTAAAAGTCTTCTTCATTCTTGTAAAGAAAAGGAAAAGCTATGTTAATGTGTGAAGGTAGTGGATAGAAGGAGATGGTGATTTTGAAAATTTGAAAACTTAGTTGAAGAAAACAAATGAAAAGAGAAAAGAAAAGAAAAGAGGTGGTTATTGGAAGTGATTTAAACTAATGGACTAAAAGAAAAGAAGAAAACGTAAAAGAAATACTTACCTTCTTTGGTTGATGACTTACCTTGAATTTGTTGCATGTTTACCTTGATCTGGAGGCGATCAGTGCATAACTCATAAGATTAAACTCAGTCCCAATTAACATCACATCATCAAGACTTCTTCAAGTATGTATGAAATGAAACAAACATAGAGAGGAATCCATCATCATGAGATATCGGTGGCACTCGCTAATGCAAAGAAATGCAATGCTATTCGACTAACTTGGATTATCATCAAAACCAAAATAGAAAAAGTAAAAAGAAGAAGAAGAACACGAAAACAAAGAACTTAAAAATTCGTACCTTTTAATTACATAGAGAAATGATGAAAGAAAGGAGAAAGGTTACATCGATGTCACTCATAACATAAATCTCTTTATCTTACTTACATGAATTGCTGTCTAACTTATATTTACAAAGAAATAAAAATTATATAAAAATGAAAACTTACACTAAACTAGAGTGAAAACTAGCCTAAGAATCCTTCGTTACCTAATCGACCCCTCTGGCCTGTGAATTTGCAGATATTTATAGTAACAACTTAACGGGGAGAGGGTCTGAAGATAGAGGGGTAAACGCTCCCGTATCTCAATTGTATTGTAGTGAAAACACAACATTTGCAGCGTTTCCATGGCCACATCTAGGGTGTGCGAGCCTCTGATCTCTCGAACATCTTTTATCTCCTGATAAATTTTCAGTTTGGGCTCTGGATTCATCTATAGCACTGTTGATCTTCAGCTAACCGAAATGGATCCATCAAATCCCGAATTTAACCAGTTTTTATTTGGTATTATCTCTCTAATTTGCTATGATCTTCAGCCGGCAATTGCACTAATCCTTGGTTTTGATTTAATCTAAACTTAGTGGGCTTTTGGGCTCGTTTTCTCTTCCGTCTCCTTTAGTAAAGGCCCTACAAATAATTAGACAAAAAAGATAATTAAAGTAGAGTTTATTAAACAATAAGTATGAGAATGTGAAGATAAATATGCAATATCAGTGATAGATCACACCCTCACACTTATCCTTTGCTCGTCCTCTAGCAACACAAATAAAAAGTGAAACAAAACTAGCCTAGTCTAACTCACTTTTGCAGGAATCAAGGTTGCACTTAGCGTGTGCAACAAGCCATTAAACTTCTAGGTTACTCCTAGAGGACAAGTTTTATCTTGTGAGGGTTTTTAGTTGATTACACCCACAAAATCCATAAAGAAAGAGAAACAAAGTGTTCGTGTTTTTGAAAAACATTTTGAAAAGGAGAGAAAATATTTGAAGTACTATTGTAAAAGTCCAAGTAATCTATAAGTTATAAAAAAATTAAAATTTTTATTCCTAAACTTAGTCTCTATTTAAAAACTTGTTATCAATTAGGGTAAGGAGTCAAACTGTATTTCTTATCTAGTTTATCACTTTCCCTAAATCATATGCACCTTCGTGACCATGAAATTTTGACTGGGGTTTTTTTAACTCTAACTCTTATGCCTTATTTATTATTTTTTCTTTATATTTTTTTGGTGGTATTATTTCTTAGTTCCATTGGGCTTTCTAATCTGCCGATGTAACAAGCATTTAGTCGGTGACACCCAAACTGGATAGTTTTAGGGCATTGGGTGAGAAAACACCCCAAGAACTTAAGGACCCGAGCAAATAAGGTCACAAAACTAAGGATTTATTTATTATATGGACCACTTTTAGGCGTGAATACTTATGTTTTAAATGGCACAAATATCCAGCTTAATCAGAGGAAATTTGAAATTGATTTTTCTTTTTTTTTAATAAGACATAAGAATCTTTATTTTTGAACTCTAAGTGTGTTAAGTGTATAAAATATGCATATTTCATCAAGGTAAAAATCAAGACTAAATTACTTTTTCAAATTTTCTTCCTAATCTTAGAAATCAAACAAATAATCTTATTTTGATCAATTATAAGAAATCCTAATTATGATTCTCCTATTCCTTAAAATTAACTTAATTTTTTTACAAAAAGGTCAAAATATTGTCTCTTTTTAAGAAGTTTTTAAAAGCAAAGAAAATGTTAATTTTTAAAATAAAAAGAAAACCAAGAAAATCTATGTTATGTTAGAGCCCTCCCCCACACCTATCTCATACATTATCCTCAATGTATAAATGAATGTATGAATGAATCAAAATAAGAAAGGGGAGGAAAATGTTACCTTAAGGTGGTGGTTCTGGTGGTGGTCAGATTGGGCCAATCATATTTGCCCAATCTAAATGACATGGATTATCTTGGAACACCTTTGACGACCTCTTTTTTATTTACATTCTATTATCCCCTTTATGATTATGATCATGTAAGATTTGAAAATGAAATTTATCCTGGTTATATGATAAATTTTTGAATATTATCACCAAGTCATAATTGTCTTTACCTTGATCCAATAATGCTATGTGACTTTGTGGAATGGATGATTTGGCCTCTTGAATGATAGGAATGGGAACTAATAACGACTCGAGTATATGATTTAAATCAAGTTTAGATTCAAGGTCAGTTTTAGTTAAAAGTTGAGTCCAAATCAAGGAATTAAAATTCACATTCTTTTTCCATTAATGGAATGTGACTATCCAAAATTGGTGATTCAATTTCTAGATCTATTGGTATAGAAATAAATGTTGGCTCAAAAAATTGATCCAAATTGGGTGAGGATACTGTAGTCAACATAGATTCAAAGATGGGAACTGAATCATAAGGTTTGGGATGGGGTTGTTCGGAAGGATTAATTGTATTGAAAAGAGATTTAGAGTAAACCGTTGGTTGCCGTGTACTGATGATCAAGACTTTAAATGTTTATGCAGGTTTACTTTGCTCCTTCCGAATTACCGTTCGTAGCATAAGCTAGGACGGGTCGTATCCGCAGGGAGGGTTAGCGATAGAAGCATTCAAGGTTTGTATTGAAATCTTTGTGAAGAAAAACGAAGATTCTTCTTTGTTTTGAAAAAATGAAAAACAAAACGATGTGGAAGGTGAGTGAAAAATCTTTCGGTATTGTGTAAAAGAGAAGAAGAAATGAGAATAAAGATGAAGGAAAATGGAGATGTTTTAAGAAAAAGAAGTTTTTAGAAGAGAAATTTTTAAGAGAGATTTTTAGGAATAATATAAGGAGAAACCATGACTAACTAACATAATAATTTACTAACTTACTACTCTCGTTGTGCATGCCACATATTGAATCATCGGCAATTGTATGTCTTGCTTTACCAAGTCCTTGTGTTGTCCCATGTCGAAGGTGTTTCTCATCTAGGCTAGTTGCCTTCTTAAATCATTGGCTCCCTAAATAGATCTTCATTAGTGGAACAAGAATAGTCACTTTTAAATTTGGCATAGGAGGGAATAGTTAGACTCCCTAGGTCTTTATATTTCACGGGAATTGGCCCAGTTAGCAACTCACTTATATTGGAAGCAAGGAAGACCTTCTTGGGACATTAGTTTTCCTTTTCTTAGTGCACATATCTTTCAAGAATTTGGCATAGGAGGGAACTTGTTGTATGGCATCAAGAATGGGTACATTGATCTGGACCTGATTGAATATTTCTCTAATTTTCTCCATTTGAGCATTTGTCTTTTGGTTTGCTAGCCTATTAGGAAATGGTACAATATGCTTGTATGGTTGCTCATCTGCTTTGTCTTTATTCGATTTGGAGGTTGAAGGTTGTGAACTTGAAGATGGATCATTGATAGTTGATGGTACTGAACAGGAGATGTTGACACTGATTTATTTGGAACAGGCTGACTAGAAACCTGATTGTCTATCTGCTTTTCAGATCTCAAAATATGAACAGTGTTACACTGACTGGGACCTTTGTCTTCGGCTTCATGAATAGGGAAGGGGTTCTTAGGATTGGGTACTGGTTGGCTCGGCAATGTTCCTTTTTGTCTTTCATTTAATGAGCTAGCCAGTTGACCTATCTGAACTTCTAACCTATTGATGGCCTAGTTGTGGGTGTTCATCATTGAGGCCTGTGTTTTAGATAAGGTTTCAATCATTCTTTCCAAATCTGACATTTTTTTATCAGGATGATTTTGTGCTTGTTGTTGCTGATATGCGGGCTGGAAGTTGTGTTGGAAGTTTGTTTGAAAATTTGGTGGACTCTGTTGGAAACTCGGTTGATGAGACTGAGCAGGGTATTGGTGTGAAATGATGGTCTTGGTTGCTCAAGACCAGACTGACTCCAAGAAAAGTTTAGATGGTTCCTTTACCCCGGATTGTATGTTTTGGAGTATGGATTGTAATTAGGTCTGGTGTATGCTGCATTCATATTCTCAGGATACATTTGGGCTTGGTAGACGGGACGCTCCTCAAACAGGTGGTTGAGAGCATGGCAGCAGGTGCAACCCGGGTTGATCACTGGTGGTGGGTTGACCGAATTCATAGAATTTTGTTCCCTAGCCTCGAGCAGTTCTAGCCGTTTCATCAATTGAATTATCTTTGCCTCGGTAGTTATAGAGGATTCAATCGAATGCATACCCCCTCTGGAAGTGGTGGGATTGGTTTTCTCAGGGTAAGATTCCCACTGAATGGTTTTTGCTGCTAAGGCTTCAAAGAGATCCCAACCCTGGTTCTCATCTTTCTTTAAAAATTCCCCTTGACACATGGTCTCGAGGAGTGTCTTGGTTTGATAATCTAGTCGTCATAGAGAGTTTGGCACTGTCGCCACTTCTCTATGCCGTGATGAGGACATTGGGCTAGTAAATCTTTAAACCGTTCAAAATATTTCCAGAATGGTTCACTTGATTCCTGCTCGAACTGCATTATGTTTTTTCTGATGAGGGCCGTTTTGTGAATGGGATAGAATTTCTTAAGAAAGACTTTGATAAATTCATCCCATGTCGAGATAGAAATGGCAGGCAGATTGTATAGCCACTTCTTGGCTATGTCCTTAAGAGCGAAGGGAATGAACCTTAATCTAACAGTATCTTCTCCTAGTTGGGGAATTCTCATCATCAAGCACACTTCTTCAAACTCACGAATGAAGAAATATGCATCCTCGGATTCTAGGCCATGAAATCTTCGGAGTGTATTTATGAATTGTGGTTTAAGCTTAAAATTGTTCCTAGTTGCTTCAGGTAAAAGAATGCATGATGGAAGTGAAGTACGAATGGGATAGAACTTGTCTTGGAGAGAAGTGTTGTTGGCCATGATTGGATTTGTGTTAGGAAGTGGTGTTTGTGCAAGTGTAGAAGTCCTAACAAGTCTTGCTGAAATTGGGTTCCGATACCACTCTTGCATGCACAATCATAGACAACGTTCACCAAGCAATCAAGCGAAAAAACAAAAATAACAAACAAGAAAAAGGAAAAACAATCACAAGCTATCTAGGATATCTGAACCTAGACGACTCCTAACTGTTCGATGAACCGAAGAAGGTTATTGCTCGAGTCAGACCACAGCTAATCAGCCAAGTGGGGGCAAGATTGGTGGGAGGTATCCGCGCAGAAGCGACGGGCCTAATTAAGCCAAACCACTAGCCTTCGGGGTTTCGCCCCTCAATCCCCAACCTTAGTCACTGATTTGACTGGAGTGTGAATCAAAAACAATTTCCAACCTCAGCTGATCTCTTAATGAGTTTGGATGTCCCTAGGGCCAACGTCTATCAAATTTTATTAAAAAGCTTAGGATTGTGAGTGCTTGGAATCTGATTTTTGGGCCAAGGAAGGGTGATTAAATCCCCACCTTATCTTGTTATTGGGTGTTGCCCTTAAAATCAATTTTGTGCAAGTGTTCAAGATAAACAAGATTCACTCAAAGCGATATAAATCAACCAAGAGATGATTCCTATTCTGAATGCAATGCGTACGTACCTTGCTCCAGCACTCTTCAACAGTAAAGTAAATGAATTGAAAAGATATGTGCCTAAAATGCAAACGTCTAATCAATTTTTTTAAACTTTTCAACAAGTATTTTACTGTTGGTTTATTAGCAGGTTCCTGGTGATGGCATACAAGAAATAAAGTTTGCAGAAACTCTAATTTTTTCAAAGCATAAAGCAAGCAGCCCTGCAAAAAGACAGTCAGTGGTGAACTCTTTTTTGCTGCGGTTCCGCGGCCAGAGCCGAGCAAACGCGGCAATTCAGAGGGTACTTGGTTTCTGCTTTCTAGAGCAGAAGCCCAATACCACTTATATGTTACTGCAAGTCTTCTTTCCTGTTTTCATTGACCTGTAACCTGCAACAGAGAAGAAAAATTCGTTTAGTTCCAAAAATTCAATAAAAGACCGTTACCCTCCCCGGCAACGGTGCCAAAAATTTGTTCGAAAGGATTTATTGTATTGAAAAGAGGTTTAAAATAAACCGTTGGTTGTCGTGTACTGATGATCATCAAATGTTTATGCAGGTTTACTTTGCTCCTTCCGAATTACCGTTCGTAGCATAAGCTAGGACGGGTCGTATCCGCAGGGAGGGTTAGCGATAGAAGCATTCAAGGTTTGTATTGAAATCTTTGTGAAGAAAAACGAAGATTCTTCTTTGTTTTGAAAAAATGGAAAACAAAACGATGTGGAAGGTGAGTGAAAAATCTTTCGGTGTTGTGTAAAAGAGAAGAAGAAATGAGAATAAAGATGAAGGAAAATGGAGATGTTTTAAGAAAAAGAAGTTTTTAGAAGAGAAATTTTTAAGAGAGATCTTTAGGAATAATATAAGGAGAAACCATGACTAACATAATAATTTACTAACTTACTACTCTCGTTAGGTGATGCATGCCTCATATTGAATCATCGGCAATTGTATGTCTTGCTTTACCAAGTCCTTGTGTTATCCCATGTCGAAGGTGTTTCTCATCTAGGCTAGTTGCCTCCTTGAATCATTGGCTCCCTAAATAGATCTTCATTAGTGGAACAAGAATAGTCACTTTTAACAATGCTAAGAAACATACAAAATTCATTAGTCCATCAAAGCTATGATAAAGCAAGCATGAAATAAGAACTTGTAATGTAGTCATTGACATAGTGAAGTGCTCCATCTTCATGTTCCATCACGGCACTTGTTCTAAAGACAAGACTCTAAGTGAGGCTCACATGAGTCATATGGAGGGAAAACTTAGCATTTGCAAAGAATAAAAAGCAACACATCTTCAATGGGAGTGATTTAGACTTGTAATTTGCAAGACTTGAAAGAAGAAAATATCCAAAGAATCATATAAGTAAGCAATCACCCAAGAGTTAGTAATTAGTAAAATTAAAAGTTAGTTAGTCATATTAATGAATTAGCTAGACATAGAAATAAAGAACAAAAGACAAGTCATTGTAGAAGTGAAGTAAAAGAAAGTAAAAGCTTAAAAGAAAAACAATGTACTAAAACAAGAGAAGATGAAGATTGAAAGCTCGATCCTTGTTTTACGTTGTCACTGTCTCCAATTACAAAGATTGCTCACTCTCACTTATCTGGATTCTAGAAGGAGAAAAAGAAAATTACATAAGATACTAAAGAAAACTTAGAGAAACCCTAACAATTTCCCTATAAAAACAATGCTCTTTTCTCCTCCCCGATTACAGAGGCCCTAGAGGTCTATTTATAGTCTTCATGCGAGGAGGCCATCCCACTTTAGTCTCCAGATCAAACGCTGAAGTAACGGCCTATAGATTGTCGTGGTTCCGCGGTACGCGCCGCGTTTTCGCGGCCGTTTCTTGGCCGCTGCGCTAGCGGATTTTTATGCCTTTCTGTTGCATCTCGTATCCTCAGTTGGATCTGGTGAAAACTGAGAATACATTCTGGATCTTTTCAGACTTGGGCCTTTCACTTGTGGGCTTCTTAAATGCTTCTTTAATTCCTCAAAAATTAGAATTTGGGCCTCTTTCTCCATTAGACATTAGACCTAAAAAAGAGAGAAAAAAGCAGTAAAAATCAACTTTTTATTCATAAAAAGCATAGCATGGTGGTAGAAAATGATGCATAAATGACTCCAATCAGGGGTCACATTCACATTCAAGTTCAGTCTCATTGAATGGAAAACTTGCCAATTTGTCCAAGGTTTGGTTTTGGTCAAGTTCAATTTTGTGTGATAAAATTATTGGTTACAGTCTCTAAGACACCATGATTCTTCATTCCTATCAATATGGCTAGGGCAATCGGGGATGATCAAAATGTGTTAGGTAAAATTTCTTCATTCTTATCTTTCACTATGTTAATCAAAGGACTCATTTGTGCTTCTAACCTATTGACAGATTGGAAAGAATCATTTTCAAACTAAATCAAGTTTTTCATACTCCTATCTGAGTCCATAGTTTCTTCTTCTTGTTGTGGGACTTGGTAAATGGAGTAAGGATCTTGAATTTGGAAGTCTTGTGGGAATTGTGAGTCCATCATTTTCAAGTTTTATTCTTGAGAATCAATCATGTCTTTTATACTCTTAGTCACCTCAGATTTTTCTTCTATGGCTTGATCATGACTAGGAAAATTTGAAGTTGAATGTTGGAATGGTGGTTGACAATATAACTCGGGAAAGTTGTATCCCCATTGACTTGGTGAAAAGTGGTGATAATTATTCTAATCTTGTTCATAATACGGGGATTGGGGATAATATTTATTCAGATAAGACCAATCCGGCATACATGGTTGGTTAAAGTAATAATATGTCGATTGGTAGTATACGAGTCAAAAGAGGTTGGTGTGAAGAATGGATCACCATATGCATTAGAATAATTATAGTTGTAATCCATATCACAAAGATGCCAAAAACAAAAATTAAAAACAAGCAAACAAACAAACAAATAAAGAAAGAAAAATCTAGCCTAAGTTAGGGTAGACTTTAGACCTAAATGACTCCTAACTGGATAGACTATCCACGGGGGGTATATTGAAGAATCTGACCAAAATTTAATCGGTCAGGTAGGGGCAAGCCAGTAGGAAGTATCTGTGCCTAAGCAACGGGCCTAATTATGCCAAAGCACTGTTCTTCGAGATTTCATCTCTCAATTCTCAATCTTAGACAACGATTTGGCAAGAATCAAATTCTAATCAACTTCCTCCTTAGGTCAGTCTCCTATTGAGTTCAAGATGTCCCTAGGGCCAACGTCTACTTAGTTTTAAGTTAGACTTGGGTTAGTGAGTGAGGGAATTATTTGTGGGCTAAGAGAGGGTAATGACTTCCACACTTTATCTTGTTTAAGGATGTGCCTTTTATCATATTCGTGCAAGTGTAAAAGTATATAGAAAAAGCAACACTTTAAGCAATATACATCACTCAAAATATTTTTTCAAACTATATGCTATGCACACATATCTTGGCTCTAGCACTCTTCAATAGTAACTAGAAAATTAACGAAATAGACACGTGCTTAAATGCAAGTCTAAACGCTTTTTAGCATTTACAATCAATAATTTACTGTTGAGCTTAGAAAAGTATGTACAGTGAGTTAAACAAGAAAATACATAGCCGTAGAAACTTAAACTTTGCAATTCAATCAACCTGTAAAAAATACAGGTTAGTACTTCACTCAGATTGCCACAGAAATGCAGCAAATCTGAGGGTTTCTGGGCTCTACTTTCTTGAGCAGAGTCCAAGGTCACTTATATGTCCACTATAGCAAAAATTTTCTTTATGTCCCCTTCTTACACAAGAACAAAGAAGAAAGTTAACCAATAAAATAAATAAAAAAGAGTCACTTACTATCCCTTCCCGACAACGGCGCCAAAATTTGAGTATAAACCTGCACAAAAAATATAGAATTTCAAAACTTAGGAATAGAAGTATGAAAGTACTTAATACTATCGCGATAGCAAGTGGCTATCGGGTCATGATCTACAAGGAGGGACTTGCGATGGAAGCATGTTATAAGTTATCTTTTAGTTCACTTAAAATGGTTAAAAGTCTTCTTCGTTCTTGTAAAGAAAAGGAAAAGCTATGTTAATTTATGAAGGTGGTGGATAGAAAGAGATGGTGATTTTGGAAATTAGTAAACTTAGTTGAAAAAGCAAATAAAAAGAGTAAAGAAAAGAGTTGGTGATTGGAAATGATTTAAACTAAAGGATTATAATAAAAAAGAAAACCTAAAAGAAATACTTACCTCCTTCGGTTGATGACTTACCTTGGATTCGTTGCATGTTTACCTTGATCTGGAGGTGATAAGTGCATAACTCATAAATTAAACTCAGTTTCAATTCAATTACATCATCAAGCCTTCTTCAAGAAAGTATAAAATGATACAAACATGTGGAGGAATCCATCGTCATGAGCTATTAGTGGCACTCGCTAATATAAGGCAATACTCATGCTATTCGACTCACTTGGATTATCATCAAAACCAAAAGAGAAAAAGTAAAAATAAAAAGAAGAACACATAAACAAAGAAGAACATAAAAATTCGTAACTTTTGATTACATAGAGAAATGATGAAAGAAAGGAGAAAGGTTATATCGGTGTCACTCTCATCATAAATCTCTCTATTTACTTATATGAATCTCTGTCTAACCTATGTTTATAAAGAAATAAAAATTACATAAAAATGATAACCTATACTAAACTAAAGTGAAAACTAGCTTAAGAATCCTCCTCTGCCTAATCGTCCCCTCTGGCCTCTGAATTTGTAGATATTTATAGCAAAAATGTAACAGGGGAAAGCGTTTGAAGATAGAGGGAGCAAACGCTTCCCATATTCAACTGTATTGCAGTGCAAATGCTGCATTTGTGACATTTCTAGCCACATCCAGGGTGCATGAGCCTCTGATATCTCGAATATCCTTTATCTCTAGATAGATTTTCAGTTTGGGCTCTGAATTCATCTATATCACGGTTGATCTTCAGCTAACCGAAATGGATCCATCAAAATCTAAATTTAACCAATTTTTATTTGGTGTTATCTCCTTGATTAGCTCTAATCTTCAGCTGACAATTGCCTTAATCCTTGATTTTGATTTAATCTGAACTTTAGTAGGCTTTTTGGCTCGTTTTCTCTTCTTTCTCCTTTAGTAAAGGCCTTGCAAATAATTAGACAAAAAAGATAACTAAAGCAGAGTTTATTAAATAATAAGTATGGCAATGTGATGACAAATATATAATATCAGTGACTGATCACATGGCCGCCCAGCGGCGGCGGCGGTTCCGCCATGCCGGCGGCCGCGGTCCTGGCCGCCGGTGGCGGCAGGGAGAGAAAACGTGAGGGGAAAGAAAATAAGAACAAGAGAGAGGGAGAAGAAAAGGAGAGAAGAGGAGAGAGCAGAGCTGTGGTGGCGCATTGTTGACAACACGGTAGCCGCTGGGTGGGGTTGGCGGTGCAGCCAGTAAGGAGGAGAAGGAGGAGGAAGAGTAGAAGAAGAGGTAGAAGAGAGGGAGTAAGAGGAGATAGAGAGGAGGAGAGAGAAGAGAAGAGGGAAAGAAAGGGCAGGGGTTATGTTGTGGCTGCAGCTGACGACTGCTTGGCCAGGGATAGGGCGGCCGACGATGAGATGAAAGGGAGAGGGGGAGAAAGAGGAGAGAGTGAGAGAGAGGGAAATAGGGAAAGATAGAGTGAGAATTGGGGGGTGAGTGAGAGAGATTAATTGAAAGAAAGAGAGAAATATGGCAGTGGGTTGAGGCAGTGGAAAAATAAGAAGAAGGAGAAAGAGAAAAAGGAAAAGAAAAATAATTTTATCTTATTATTTAATTCGGTTAATTTTTGATTAATTTAGAAAAATCCCTAAAATTTTTTCAACAATAGAAAATATTATCCTGAGCAACGCTTTGAAACCAAGTTCAGGAAATTTAGTCTAATTTGTAAATTAATAATTCTGAAAATCAGTGATACTAGTCAACACCGGTTTGACCAGATTTTGACTAATTCAGAAAAATTCCCAAAAACATGCTAAAATAGCAAGAACAATTTAAAAGTAGTTTCTAGAAGTTTAACTCCATTTATAATTTAAAAATCTCAAGTCAATTATTGGTATCAGTCGACACTGAGTTCGGAGATTTTCTAAAATAATCCAGAGAAATTGCAAAAAATTCTGAAAAGTCTAAAATATTAAAAATAATATCTTTAGCTGACACCGATTTAGTCTGACTACCAAAAAGATAAAATCAAATATGTGTGCTATATCGAGTACCAGTACTGCAATACATACATGCGGAAATGGTGGTTACAATTCTACTCACCTTACAAAATAATTATGTCCTCAAAATTTCATTTCAGGTGGAAGAAAACTATTTTAATGATCCTGGGACCTATGGGTTATCAGCCAACCATGCTTCTGCTGCACCACTTTGATATCTATACTCAAACTTGGGATTGGGTGACAAGTGTCGTAAATCAAATATAGAGATTGGAATCAAAAAGGGGAAGAGAAATCGGGAAGGAATCAAACTACTCTAAATGACAATTGAAATTATGGAATATTAGGAGTCAAGGAATAAATTTTTTAAAGGAATATGATATTCTTGTACTCGTGGCTAAAATTCCCAAATAAAGATTCAGATTAGTGATTAGTTCTAATCTGATAAATGGTTGTACTATCAGTAAAAGCCTGAATATTGATCAAGTGGTTACCCATATTAGGTGTGAACCTAGGCTCTGATATCAAAGAAATCTTGTCACACATTGCTTCCCAAAATATACAATTATGGAACACGATGAGAGTCGGCGACGCATATACGCAAGAAAAATGCCCCACATATATGCGCTATGCCCTTGTACGGAGAAATAAATACAATATACACAATTATTTCAACATAAATAAGTACAAGAATACCTTCAAAAAGAGGTCGGTGATCAGAATAGATATAAAAAAAGAATAAATAAAGAAGTATGACAAAATAATAAAGTAACCTATGAATAATAATAAGGCGACGGGTCTCCTACTAATATTCCGGGACACCAAGTACTACAAAATCTCTGATCTCCAACCTGAGGATATGATGAGCATAATTTTTATCACATTTTTCTACTCTTATTTATCTATTATTTGTATATAAATAATGCTATCTGGGTATTTTTAGTGTGTTTTACAGACAAAGTTGTTAGGAGAAGATCGGACCACAAAAGCTTACTTTGAAGACTGTAAATGTGCAACAGAAGATTGAAGGCGATATATGATGCTTGGTACTGCTGGTTTTGCTCTACCACGCTTAAAACAGACATTACAATTCAAAGAAGTTTGAAGCAAGTTGGAATGAAAATGCAATTTTATAAAGTTCAGGGGGCTTAAATGTAATTTGTCATGAGATAGCTCTTATGTGTAATTAAACAATGAAGTTCACCTAGAGGGGGGGTGAAAGGTGATAAGCTAATCTAATGATGAATAATGCGGAATTAAAACTATTTATGCAAATAAAAACTATTAAGTTAAACACACCAAGTATAACACAATAGTGCAGCCGAATTCTCAGTGAAGGGATCTGGACTATCTCCTCAAGATTCCTCTAGATAAGAGTTGAGGTGCCACTATAGCTCTCTTGGTTGAATACAAGTGTGAGCAAACAATCCCAAGCATGTATCAATGGAGCACAAATATATCAAGCATATAAAAGAGATAGACACGATAAGCATGCAAGATATAAACACAAGTGAGAGATAGAGAGCAATCGCAAACACGGGAGATTTATTTGAGGTTCAAGCAACCTTGCTCTATGTTCCCGCCTTCAACACTATGAAGGATTTTCACTAAAAACGATCCCACCGGATCACTCGGTACCGCAACACCTACAACGAGTTCACACTATAACTCCTTGGGACTCACTAGTCCCTCTCTTGTTCCTGCAAGAACAACATAGGCAAGCACACTAGCTTGCCGAGGTCGCACCTCTACACCGAGCTACCACAAGAACTTGAAACAATACGAACCCGCAAGTTTGCCTCCTCAAATACAAGGTAGAATACTTGGTGATCTAAACACTTTGATCACCTAAAAACACTCTCACAATAACTCTCCTATATAATTGATATAGCAATGAAAAGCTCAAGTATGTGTGAGTAAACTAGGATGGATTTTGTGGTGAAAAACTCAAGAAATCACTTTTGAAAACACTTTTGATAAACTCTCCTTTTGATATGGAAGAATTAGCTCTTAAACAAGTGGAAAAAAACCTCTTAGAGAGATAGGAAAAACTAGTTTGAAAACTCTCCAAAAATCTTATCTAAAACAGTCCAAGGGAACCCCAATTTATAGGCCTCCAAAATCTAGCCATTGTGGTCCAAATCAGCAGCTGACGCTGCTATCGGTCGATCGCCCAGTCGACCACCAACGTTCAGATTTCTGACCGTTAGGAAAAGCGGTCGACCGGACGGTCGACCGTTACAGGGCATTGACCTATCGGTCGACCGCCCGGTCGACCGGGGCCATTTACTAAGAGCAGAGCTCTCTGGCGGTCGACCGTTCGGTCGACCGGCCCTTAGCTGTGCACGTATGTGCACATTGGTCGACCGCCCGGTCGACCGACTTCTGAGTCGACCGCCAGAAGACCTGGTCAGCCATGTGTAGGGATTAAAACTTGGTCTTTTTATCTTTAATAAAATTTCATAAATTCTCATAAATTCTACAAAAATAAGTTCATTGATAAACTTTAATATACAAACATGTTTGATAAAAATTCAAAGCATATTACAAACATTTTGAACTATTTTGTGAAATAGAGATTTTGGTCTTAAACAAAAACCGTATTTTTCAAAAACAAACTCCAAATTAAAAAACGATTTTTTCAAAACTTCTCCAAATACAAACATAAGATATTTTAAATACTTTTGAAGCTTAGTGTGTATGGATATGATCCACTACACATATGAGATGAAATATCTATGTTTTTGACATTAAGCTCTAAAATAAGTTTAGATAAAACACATGTATATGTTGAAGCTTAAAAACTAAAATGGTATATTCTAAAACATATATAAATTTTTTGTGTGTGTAAATGTACTTGAGCAATCCACCAACTAATTTATCCTTTACATTTTATCTAAAAACAAATCTTGGCACTTACAAAACCCGACATAAGTCTTCTGAAAATCTTCTTCTCTTACTTGACTTGGTCCAAACCTTGATTCAACGAGCTAGACTCCTCTTGAGTATTTGATGCGATCATGATGCATGAGCTCTTGAATCAACATGTGCTAGCTCCAAAACTTGAATTTGAATCCTTTGTTGAAGCTAAACACCTACTAAGATCTTGATCAATTATCTGAGACTAAATAAATATAAGATCATTAGTACTATAACTACATGAGTTAATCATCATCAAAACTAGAGCGATGGGCGTCTGGGCCAACAAACAATTGATGTGTACTTTTGTGTAAAAAAGCCAAACCTAAGTCTATAAGTAGTCATGTGGGGCTAGGGTTTAGGGGGCTGATTTTTTTTGGCCGAATTTCCTTTAATATTTCATTCTTTTTTTTCGTTTCTAAAAAATAAAAAAAAGGAAGAGAGACGCCTATAGAGGCGCCAATTAATGGTGCCTCTGTTCATTTGAAAGAAAAGGGCGCCATCCCCCCCCCCCCCAATTGAAAGAAAAGGGTGCCTTTGGCGCCCCCCATTTGAAAGAAAAGGGCGCCAAATTGAAGGGAAAAGGGCAGGCGCCCTTGGCCAGTTGCAAAGGAGGGCGGCGCTGCAAGGTAAGTTTGTTGTTTTTTTTATATTATTAGTAGTTTCATTAGTTCAATTAATTAGAGTTTTCTGTTAATTATTTAATTAAATATAGAGAGTTAAAACTGATTTAGTTGTATTAATTAGTTTAGTTATGCGAGTATGATTAATTTATGAGATTGTATCATTGTTAGTTGTATCATGCATATGTAGATTCCCTCTTTTGATTAATTAAATTTGTTGATTTGTTTAGTTAGTAATTAGTTAGTAGATTAATAATTTGTATTAATTTAGTCTCATGCATCCCTTTCATGCATAGCTAGATTATTAATTTAGTCTCATGCATCCTTTTCATGCATAGCTAGATTTCATACAAGTACTTAAGGTAGATGAACCTAGCCTAGTTGTTCCTGTGGTCATTTTAGATCTCGTACTTAGGACTGTACGCTCACCGATTGACCTACGATTTTTAGGAAATTAGTTTCTAGAGCAATTGAGCTTTTGACAGGTTATGCATTTATAGTTAATGATTCATACTTAGAGTTTCACCGCTTTTTTGCACTTAATTAAATTTGTCATTATATTTGCCTTTGATGGAGCATGTATAGTGGATGATACCCTTGCTTAGGCCTAGTGTCCAGACTTAGTTTGCCTGTTAGAAGTAGAGATTTGGTGATTGCCAACAAACTGGTAAAGGAACTGAGCTTGTCCACTTGATGCTAATTTAGGGGATTCGACTCTAGGTGCTTGACTTTTCTTTTATATAATTCGTTCAAACAACTCAAAACTCATAAAAGATTTGACCAGTTCGCCTAGAAGTGTTGAAACCGTAAGAACCACCTGTCCCTGTGGTTCAACCCTTAAGTGCTACATCAAACGATCGTACACTTGCAGTTAATTTAAAATAGGAAAGCGAAATCTCCCCATCAGGATGCAACCTCAGGGTCGTCAAAAAGCGACTTAGTGAGTGAAAAAATAAGAGAAGCAGTAATATTTACTATAATAGCATTACAATTACAATAATATATAAAATATGTCTAAAAAATTATGATACAATATAATTATACTAATAATTGATATATATATTTATGTCTATATACAATTGTTATATTAGTACTAAAACATTATTAATACCAAGCATATTACAATGGTGTTACCTCTACTATAATATATAATATATGATTAAAACAATAAAGAATGTCAATCAGGAAGATTTATATATATATATATATATATATATATCAACTAACATTATATTATTATACTATCATCAGAGTAGCTATAGCCATTAACATGTTTTTAATATATAATTAGATACATAATTTGATTATATACTATTAAAATAAATTTGTATTACTAACACGTATCAAGCATTAGTTATACCATATTTAGTGTTTAGTTTTTAATAGTAATAGAAATTAATCCTAAAATGATACAAACTGTAACGGTGTTAGTACTAATAATAACATGAACAATAATAACTGTTAATTCTAATAAAAACATGAAATGTGACAGGGATGAATATGAGCATCTACACAGAAAATAAATCATGTTATAGTACTTGTGAATATACAAGAACAATGTATCTGCATATAATATATGAAATGCAGAGTATGCATGTAACATGGTGGTGGATAAAAATCAGAAAATGTAACACAATATAAAAAGACAAAAATAATATACATGTATCGAGCATTGCAATTTATTTTTACAATAATAACAAGTAGTTTCGCCTGATATTTTAATCAATCTCTTCTATTATCCCATACTATTAGCAATTCATATCAGAGCTTGTGCTCCAGCTGAACCCACCGAATATGGCATATGTTACTATGATCCGAACGAGAGAGTGAACAAATAATAAACAATCCTGTCATCATCATTATTTATAATGTTTTATTATATTAATTGGAAACTCGAAGGTCAAGGAGCTCTAATCAGGTGGGTATATCCCGTGCATACTCAAGATCACGGTCTTAAAAAATCCCTTGGCTACTGAGACCAGGGCCAACCCGCTAAGATAAAATAGGATACATGAAACATGAAACAATAAGGTAGCCATCATTTACATGTCCCCTGCGGTGGGGCTAACATGGATCCATGACATTCACCTGATAAGACCTAGTTAACCATTTAGTTTCCTACCAAACCATGTTATATTTATTATATTTTTACTACATGATAAGTTAGGAACAATAATAATGCATGTAGCTTATAATAAGATATCAGAACATGAGCATTGTTTGTATCGTTAAACATGATAACATGAAATAAGAGATGTGGGATCCTTTGGAACTTATTTTGATGATAACAAATGTAATTTGTACTATTTTTGTGTATTTTTAGATATTTGATAATAGTTTTGATCATACACAAAATAGTCCTATTAGTACGCTTGACCCTTCCTATTAGTCGACTTGACCCCACTTGTAGTCGACTAATACCTTGTCTAGTTGACTTATAAAAGTCCTATAGTCGACTTATAAAAGTCCTATAGTCGACTAAGTATTATCCTGAAAAGATATCAACTTTCTGTTTAGCAGTATTAGTCGACTTATCAACATTGCTAGTCGACTATTACAAGTTATAGTCGACTTATAAACTCTGCTGGTCGACTAATTCCAGTTTTCAGAAACTTATTATCTGAATCAGTCTTGATTTAGTCGACTTGCTCCAATGATTAGTCGACTAGCCTAGGCAAATCTTGTTCCCCCTAGTCAACTTACTTCCTCCCCTAGTCGACTTATAACAGTTTCTGACTGTTGAACAGTTATTGATATTCTGGTTTTATCCTACATTTCAATATTCAAATTTGTCTTGATAACTACCCTAACTGATCATAGATTTCAGTTATAAATAGGAATGTTATCCTAGGCTTCAAAACACCAATTCATATGATTAGTTTTCTGTCCAAACTCTGTTGAAATATTCTGTTTTCTAGAAAACTAGCTCTACTTTCTATTCTTCACACAAATTCCAATCCTCCAGTGAAGAATTCTGAGAGTCCACCTATAAGAGACCTTGTTCACGATCACATACAGTTCCAAGGCTTATAGGATTGATTGTAATTACTCAAAGAGAAAGATTGTACAAGAGTGTCTTCGGGTTGAAGAGAAGTTGTACAAGGTGATGTTGTCTTCTTGGTGTTAAGAAGAGTTGTATACATTTGGTAAAGGGGATTTGTCAAGTGGTGTACAAGTGTTGGTTTTGGGTGTACAAAATTAAGGATAAGGAAAATCTCAAGTTGGTTGCTTGGGGACTGGATGTAGGTCAAGAGGACCGAACCAGGATAAAATCTCTTGTGTTTGTATTTGTATTATTTTCTGAGATTTGTTTCCTTTTCTTGCAAGTTATTTTATTTAACGCTAATTATCTTTGTTTTAGTGTTGTGTTGACATAATTTTTAAATCTTACAATTAGTATCAGAGCCCTGCATACCCTGTCAACACCCTACAAGGATGGCAACAGAGTTTTCTTCATCATAATTCAGAGAAGGACATTCTGCACAACGTCCACCATTGTTTGATGGATCAAACTACAACTACTGAAAGTGTAGAATAAAGATCTACTTGCAATCACTTAACTACAAGCTATGGAACATAGTAGAACACCAAGCAGACCACCAATTACAGTGTATGGAGTGAAGAACAAAAGAAGTCTGCAAACCTTGATGCCAAAGCAATGAACGCGCTTTTCTGTACCTTGAACAAAGAAGAATTCAATCGTGTGTCAACGGTTAGATCTGCAAATCAAATATGATAGATTCTATAGGTAACCTATGAAGGTACGAATATGGTTAAAGAATTTAAAATTTCTATTCTTGTTCATAGGTTCGTACTCTTCAAAATGAAGGAGAACGAAATAATTTCCGAAATGATTACAAGGTTCAACGACATTACGAATTCCTTAGCATCCCTTGGAAAGGAGTACACTCAAGTCGAAAAAGTTAGAAAGGTTCTTCGTCCACTCACGTCAGATTGGGAGAAGAAGACCACTGCAATAGAAGAAGCAAATGGTCTCTCAACTATATCATTAGAAAACCTTATTGTTAATTTAATGGCATATGAAGTACAACTTAAAGATTGGAAGAAAGATGAACAACAATTTCAATCCAAGAAGAAAGTACGTGCCTTTCATGCATATAGACAATTCAGATGATGATGAAGAGGAGATGACAATGCTCTCAAGAAAATTCAGAAAGTTCTTGAAGTAAGGTAAGTTTAATCCTATTTGTAATAAAACAGGTCTTATGAAGAAGGATTGCCTATTGCTCAAAAACAAAGGAAAAATCAAGAGCAAAAAGTGCAAAAAGAAGAAAGATTATCAAGCATCATGGGAGAATAGTGATTCATCTTCCTCTGATGAAGAAGAAATAACTGAACATGCCAACATATGTTTTATGGTTTAAGGTGAAATGAGGTACAATATACTGAACTCTTAGATGCATTCCATGAGTTATATAATTATCTTATGAATGAAAAGATGAAAAATAAAGTTTTATCAAAAGAAAATTCTATTTATTTTTCTCAAATTTATTCTGTAAATTCTCAAAAGGATGACTTTGAAAAAGTTATATCTTCATTGAAAAAGGATAATGAGAGTTTCTTAAAAGAAAATGTTTTGCTTAAAAAGAAAACTATGTCTTCAAATGAAAGAATATCTGTTTTAGATAAAGACATGACAAGTTTCAAAGATAAATATGAAGAACTTTTGAATAAAGTGACAAAGTTTAATAAAGGAAAAGAAAATTTAAATGATATATTGTCATATCAAAAGATTTCATATAATCATTTTTGATTAGGATTTTCAAAAGATAAGCATATTGGTCTTGGTTGTTCAAAAAAGAATAGAACTCACATGTCTATAAAAAGAATAATGCTAATTCTTTTATCAAGAAGACCATGAAATTAAAGTTTAAATATATTTGGATTCCTAAAAATCTAAATACTTTGGATAAAAATGTTTATATTGCATCATATATACATCATATATGTAACTCATGCAATTATGTTTATACTAACAGATGGAAATCAAATTCAAATTGGGTTTGAAATTCTAAAGGTTAATATTTTGATCATGTTATGATTGGTGCCATTAACAATGTTTTATCTTATAGATACCATGCAAAGAAAAGAGAATACTTGATGATATAAGTTATTTCTAACACTTGAAAATAATCATATGTATGCTATTATGCAGGGGAGAACACTTGCTATCTATATCTGTTATAACCCATTTTATGTAGGGGGAGAACACATATTTGTGATAACCTATTTTCTGCAGGGAGAGTTTCTCTATAGGGGGAGCATGTGCTTACACACATTGTCATCATCAAAAAGGGAGAGAATGTTGAAACTTATTTTGATGATAACAAATGTAATTTGTACTATTTTTGTGTATTTTTAGATATTTGTTAAAAGCCTTGATCATACACAAAATAGTCCTATTAGTAGACTTGACCCTTCCTATTAGTAGACTTGACCCTTCCTATTAGTCAACTTGACCCCGCTTGTAGTCGACTTATAAAAGTCCTATAGTCGACTAAGTATTGTCCTGAAAAGATATCAACTTTCTGTTTAACAGCATTAGTTGACTTATCAACATTGCTAGTCGACTAATACAAGTTATAGTCGACTTATAAACTCTACTGGTCGACTAATTTCAGTTTTCAGAAACTTATTATCTGTATCAGTCTTGATATAGTCGACTTGCTCCATTGATCAGTCAACTAACCTAGGCAAATCTTGTTCCCCTAGTCGACTTACTTTCTCCCCTAGTCGACTTATAACAGTTTATGACTGTTGAATAGTTATTGATATTCTTGCATTTATCCAACGTTTCAATATTCAAATTTGTCCTGATAACTACCCTAACTGACCATAGATTTCAGCTATAAATAAGGATGTTATCCTAGGCTTCAAAAAACCAATTCATATGATAGTTTTCTGTCCAAACTCTATTGAAATATTCTGTTTTCCAGAAAACTAATTCCATTTTCTGTTCTTCACATAAATTCCAATCCTCTAGTGAAGAATTCTGAGAGTCCACCTATAAGAGACCTTGTTCACGATCACATACAGTTCCAAGGCTTATAGGATTGATTGTAATTGCTCAAAGAGAAAGACTGTACAAGAGTGTCTTTGAGTTGAAGAGAAGTTGTACAAGGTGTTGTTGTCTTCTTGGTGCTAAGAAGATTTGCACACATTTGGCAAAGGGGATTTGTCAAGTGGTGTACAGGTGTTGGTTTTGGGTGTACAAAATCAAGGATAAGGAAAATCTCAAGCGGGTTGCTTGGGGACTGAATGTGGGTCAAGAGGACTGAACCATGATAAAATCTCTTGTGTTTGCGTTTGCATTATTTTCTGAAATTTGTTTCCTTTTCTTGCAAGTTATTTTATTTAACGCTAATTATCTTTATTCTAGTGTTGTGTTGACATAATTTTTAGATCCTATAGGATCCAGAGGTGGCCCTTATGGTGGCTCCCACAGACTAAAAAGGTGACCCAACCACATATAAGTAGGTGAAATTTTGCTCCGTGTAGCACTAGCTCAACGTGGCACTTAATTTCACATATCGAATATCAATAGCCAATAAGATAAGGCAACAATAATCATGTCAATAACATGTCAATAATCATGATCCATGAAAAGTCAGATATCATTTTTGATAAATATTTATGTAACAGTGATATAAGAACGATCAGGTCATGAACTCAGGTAAACTTATGTAACTGTGAGACAAGTATATAGTAGTAGTGTCCAGTGTAACAAGATATTTATGTAACAAAGATATAAGTACATGAAATAATAGTGTCCAATATAATAAAATATTCAAAGTGATATAAATACATAAAATAACAGTGCTCGGTGCAATAGGATATCCATGTAACGATGATACAAGTATATGAAATAACAATGTTCATGATCATAACACATGATAATGTGCATTTAACTGTGATACATAAACATGAAGTAACAGTGCCCTATATAACAGTGTTAGTTGTCATGAGTAAGGGAATAGTGACAATATTAGAGTGGTATCATTAACATAATAATGTGTCAATTTCAATATTATTAAAATGATCGATATCATAAAGTAATTATTTATAATTATTTATTTCAAACTCTTCACAATCATATTGGAAATTATCAATTTATTTATTAATTTATTTATTAAAATTATTAAGTTATTTATCCAAAATTTCTTTAATTCACTGTCTATTATTTACTCGATATTTAAATAATTCACCTATATTTTATATTAAATCAAGAAACAAAAAATAAAATTTTATTTTATTCAATATGTTTAAAGAGCAATCACGCATGTTCCTACAGTGATTTATCGATAATTATATCATATTAAATAATATTTACAGTGTTTCCTCGATAATCATGATTTATTAAATAAAGCAATCAACTAATTTTATTCAACCTAATAAAATATAATCTATGAAAGAAAACACTCAATAGTAATCATAAAAGTGTAACTCGCTTTTCTACAATCGTAATGGCTTGAGAATCGTCCAAATTGGATTTCGAATGGTCAAGATATCACCTTAATAATAAAATGAATAAATTAGGTTAAATGTGTAATAGAAGATCTAAATTGTAAATATTATTAATTGTTAGGACTTTTTATGAAATTTAACCTTTCTTTATTGCTTTTGAAACAGATTTGGGTTACTAATGAGTCAAGTTTTGATCCCAAACCCATAACTTAAAGATTAGGTTTTGGGTTTACTAGTTAACGGGTCGAGTTTTAGTCAAATGGGTCAGGCATGAAAGGGAGAGAGAAAGAACGTTAGAGAAAAAGCGAGAAGGAGAGCAACAAGGGGAGAAAGGTGCCGGCTAGATTTAGCCCCTCTATAGTGGGGATTAACTCCCCACATTACGTGGGTGTTAATTGACCCGGTAATGGGGGTCAGTTATGACAGAAACGCGGGTCTCGCGTTGGACGCGAACCTCACTTTATTGTTAGACGTGAAGCTCACATGCTTCTTAGAGTCGTGTCTAAGTGAGAATACAGGCTCACAGACTCGCATTTGATGCAAAGCGCAGAGCTACTCAGGCTCGCAATTGATGAGCAGTGCGAGTGTCATGTCTAGCCTTTGAACGCGACCCTCACATTTTCTATATGATGACGTTCCCATTTGGGTTGAGATCCTTTTTCACGTCTAACTTGAGACTCATGTCTGAGTTAGGAGTGGCCTCGCATTTGGTAAGGTCCGCGTCCAAGGTTTTGTCCTCAGGGATTTTTTAGACAGCCTACAACCCTAAGATACATATTGTTTCTTTTACTCGAAACAACAGTCCACTTGCGACAGGTCTAATAGACTGTCAACAGAAGGAGATAAAACTGAAATAATATTAGCATTAAATAATATGACTGTCAACAGTCCTCCCTGACTATCGACATCCATTGTCGACAGATGAACAAAACAGTGAATAATAACTATCGACAGTAACTCATAAAAAACTGATATTTTGAAACAGAATATATCCAGAGTAAAAATTAGAAAAAATAATACATGAAATGAAAACAACTAGAAGATGTTTTCTATCATGAAAACATGTAAATTAGTTATCCATTATATATAAATTCAATTCACCATAAATAAAAGTAAATTGGTTTAAATCCAAAAGTTTTGTAAAGATATCAGCTAATTGCATTTGAGTAGGTATATAATCTATTTCAATATTGCTTTTCTTAAAGTAATCTCATAGGAAACGATACCTAATCTCAATATGTTTAGTTTTACTATGTTGATTTGCATTTTTTGTCAAATGAATAGCGCTGGTGTTATCACAAAATTTTTTAATATGATCGAATTGCAAATCATAATCAAGTAGAGTATGTTCATCCGCACTACTTGTGCACAACAAGCGCCCGCTGTAATATACTCCGCCTTGGTGGTTGAGAGTGCTACTGAATTTTGTTTCTTAAGGGACCATAAAACAAGATAATTACCAAGAATTTGACATGTTCCACTAGTACTCTTTCTATCAACTCTTTAAACCGCATAGTCAGCATCCGAATAATTCATCATTGTAAATTGATCGGTCTTCGGATACCATAAACCTATATAAATTGTTCCATTTAAATATCTTATAATGTGTTTTAACACAATTAAATGTGATTCTTTAGGGCATGATTAAAAACAAGCACACAAGTAAATACTAAACATGATATCCGGCCTACTTACCATTAAATACAACAAGATATGGATCATGCCTCTATAAATTTTACTATCAACACACTTACCTTGGTCGTCCTTATCATGCTTTATTTATAGTGGTGGTCATGAGTGTTTTGCAAGGTTTTGCGTTTTCTAGCCCAACTTCTTGATTAACTCCTTTGTGTACTTAGCTTGATTCAAGAAGATATAATCCTCTTATTGCCTGATTTGGAGTCCAAGAAAGTTGTTTAGTTCGGCTGCTCATCTCGAATTCGTCTTTCATGTAATTTTCGAAATCCTTACATAAACCATTGTTAGTGGAACCAAATATTATATCATCTACATAAAGTTGAACAATTAAAATATCTTGATTAACATGATTAGTGAAGAGTGTGGTGTCGACTTTACCTTTAGTAAAACTCTTATTAAAAAGAAATTACTAAGCCTATTATACCAAGCTCTTAGAGCTTATTTTAAACCATAAAGATCTTTATCCAACTTGTATACATAGTCAAGATGTATATGATCAACAAACTCAGGGGTTGTTCAACACACACTTCTATGAATCCATTTAGAAAAGCAATCTTTACATCCATCTGATATAAGTGAATTTTTTATATGATGCATATGCTAGAGTCATTCTTATAGCTTCGAGCCGTGTAACCAGTTCAAAGGTTTCCTCAAAATTGATTCTCTCGATTTGATTATAACCTTAGGCAACTAGCCTTATTTTGTTTCTAATAATGTTACCTGACTCATCCAGCTTGTTTCTAAACTCCCATTTAGTACCAGTAGTTGGTTTATCGTGGAATCTAGGAACAAGCCTTCCTACTTGGTTACGCTCAAATTTATTGAGCTGCTTTTGCATAGCAAGTAACCAATAGGAGTTAACCTCAGCCTCATGAATATTTTAGGCTCTATATGTGAGATAAAATCAATAAAACCACATAAGTTAAGAACATTAGATCTAGTGGTTACTCCCATCGATATCAACCAATGATGAGTTCCTTTGAATGACTTGAGGCATACTTCCAATCCTTTGAAAGAGGTTGAACTTGTTCTTCTAAGCATCCTTCTTTATCATTTGTGTTCAGTTCTTCATCTTTGGAATCTTCTCGAATGGAAGCCTTCTTAACTGTAGCTTTCTCCAAGTCTTCACCTAAAGAATTCTTCTCAACATTTACAACATTCTTTGCAAACTTGTTAGATTCTTCAAATTTGACATCATGGATTCTTCAATAGTCAAAGTGGATTTATTAAAAATTCTATAAGCTTTACTATTTGAACAACCAACAAAAATACTTTTAAAAAATTTTGAATTGAATTTATGTAAAACTTCTCTTGTATTCAAAACAAAACATTTGCAATTGAAAACCTTTAAATAAGAAACATTTGGCTTTTTCTAGTGATAAATCTCAAATGGAGTTTTCTCAAGATTCTTACGAAAATAAATTCTATTATTAATATAACATGAAATACTAACAACCTTGGTCTATAGGTATTGAGGGAGGCTATACTCATTTATCATGGTTCTTGCCATCTTTTGAAGAGTCCGATTTTTCCTTTCAACTACCCCCCTTTGTTATCGGTTCTCGGGTAAGAAAACTATTGCTTGATTCTATATTCTGCACAATTGGTAATGAAAGAGTAGTTAATGAATTCATCACCTCTATCACTACAAATACGCACAGTCAAAAAATATTTTTCTTTTTCTACTCTTTTACAAAATATATTGAAAAATAAAAAAGTTTCATCTTTGTGTTCAAAGAAGAAAACCCAAATAAATCTCAAGAAATCATCGACTAAAGAAAAAAACATATCTATTTCCATTTAAGCTCTTAACTTGAGTTAGACCAAACAAATCCATATGTATCAATTCTAATGGACGAGTAGTCATGACATCCTTAATTAATTTAAAACATGATTTTGTTTATTTACCATGTTGTCATGCATCATATAAATGATTTTTTTCAAACTTCAATTTAGGAATGCCTCTTACTGCATTCTTAGAACTAATACGGGCTAGATAATTAAAAGAAACATGTCCTAGTCTTCTATACCAAAGCCAAGAATCTTCATTTAAAGCCAACAAATATTTTGCATTGTAATCAAGATTAAGTAAATCAATAGTGTAAACATTATTTTCTCTAAATTTAGAAAATATGCAAACATTTTTGTCATCTACAATCATGAAAGAATTGGAATCAAAAATCATTTTAAAACTTTTATCGTAAAGCTGACTAATACTTAAAAGATTATGTTTTAAACCACTTATTAAAGCAACATTTTCTCCGATTTTAATATTATCATAACCGATGATGTGTCCTTTAGAATCATCTCCGAAGGTGACGGTACCACCTTTTTTGATCTTGATAGTCTTGCAAAATTGTTGATGTCCCACGTCTTGTGTCTAGAGCAACCGCTATTAAGGTATCACCGTTCGCAACATCTTGGGGTTTTGGTGTGTACTTACATCAACAAAAGCAGATTTATTTAATTTTGGTACCCAAATTCTTTTGGGACCTTTGGGATTAGTGTTTCAAACCAAAATATTTCTATCCTTTAAATTCAACTTATTGTAACAAAATTTAGCGAAATGCCCATTTCTACCACAATTGTCCAAGCGAAAACTTTTGCATATACAAAAGCATGATGAGAATTTTGTGATTGATGTGTATGCTTGGTGTGTTGTGCTTAATGATCATGTTTTGTGTTGTGTGTTTTGTGCCCATGCTTTGTGTGATGAGTATGCAATGAATTCTTATTTTAGAACCAAGATTCAATTCTAGTTTTGTAAAAAGTGCAACTTTAAAGTGTTAAATCTAAAACATCCATTCTTTTCTTCAAAACTTGAAATTCATTATTCTCAAGAGAAATCATAGGACTTTTGCCCTTACAAGCAATTTTGTAATCATAAAAAAAAATTATTTTTCTCAAAACAAATCAATAAATCTTCTTTTTTTTTGAAATCAAATTCATTTTTTCTTTAATAAATCATTTTATCTTTTTAATCTAGAATATTGAAACTTGAAGGAAATATATTTTTCATCAAGTTCTTGAAAAACAAAGCCAAGTTCATCAAGAGTTAACTCAGAATCATCAATAGTGGGTTCTGAAGTTACCTTTGAGGATGTTTCTCCTTGTGCCATGAAGTACACATTTGCTGAATCTAAATTTTCTTCAGAGTTACTTTTCGAGTCATCCCAGGTAGCCTTCATTACTTTCTTCTTGAAAAGCTTCTTGGAGGAAGTAATTTTGTTCATGTCAGGACAATCTGCAATGAGATGATTGGGCTTCTTACAGTTATAGCTTGGTCCTATATCGTTGACTTTTCTCTCTTCTTTGCCTTATATCCTTCCCTTTCTATAGGTCTTGAATCTTCCTTTCATATGGAACATTCTTCTCACATTCTTGACTAAGAGGGAGAGCTCTTTGTCATTATCTTCTTCATTGTCAATGTCTTCATTGTCGACCGAAAGAATTGGAGAAGATTTGAATGCAACATTCTTCTTTGGTATAGCTTTGTGTTCTCTAACATTTCTCTTCATCTCATGGATCTTTAAGTTGCCAATGAGTCTCATGACATTCATTTCTTATTTGTCGTTCAACTCCTTCAAGTTATTCAAGGTTACAAATTTAACTTCCCAAGATTGAGAAAGTGCACGCATAACTTTTCTAATCTTTTGGTCATTTTTGATGGAGTCACCTAAAGAAAAAAGACCATAAGTAATTTTAGTAAATCTTGTAATCATGTCATCTTTGGTCTCATTATCATTCATGTTGAAGTTCTCATATTAGATTAATCTTTGCTCTCGTTAGTTAAGAGGTACCTTCATGGGTTACAACAAGATTGTTCCAAATCTCATATTTTGATTTGCAATTAATCACTCTAAAGATATCATCGTTATTGAGTGCTTGCAAAAGCGCATAGTGGGCCGTAGCATTGGCCTTAAACTCCTTCATGGTGGTATCAGACCATGTGTCTTCATCACCATTAGGAACTACAAAATGCTTGGTAATAGCCTTGGTAACACGACTTCCTTATGATTTTAGGAAGACGGTCATCTTAACTTTCCAAATAGGAAAGTTAAGTTCATGAAACTTTGGTGGAGTCTTGATGTTATCCGCCATGTGTGTGAAAACATGTAGTGTGATAGGTAAAGATAAGATCACTCTTAGGTGGTGAAACCTACAAAAAGAGTCCAAACTCTGATATCATTTTAAATTCACCTAGAGGAGGGGGAATAGGTGAATATACTAAAGCAATAGGCAAATAAAAATTGAAACACAAAAACTTCCAATCTAAAACTCACAAACAAGAAATGAAGTCGAATACCCTGTGAAGGCTCTGAATTTCTCCCCTTTCATTGCTCTTAATAAGAGTTGAAGTGCATAATTGCTTTCTTGAAGTAGTGAAAATAGATAAACACAAGTATATAATTGCAAAAAAAAGAACATATTATATATTGCAATAAGAGTGAAAAGTTTAGAGAAAGCAAACTCAGAGAGTCAATCGCAAACAAGAAGAATTATTCTCTAGGTTCGAGCCACTGATCTATATTCCCGCCTTCACCACAATGAAAAATTCTACTATGTAACCATAATACACTTTACAACGATTGATCCCGCAAGATCTTGGAGCCACAACTCCCTACCCTCACTAGAGAAGCACACCAACAGCTTAACAACAAAGGGATGATATTCTTTAGATCACCAAATTTCTCACAAAGATCTTATAGTTTAGAATAAGACAGGTTGAAGCTTAAGGATACAGTATGCGAGAAATGTAATGGAGAAAAGAGAGTTTGAGCACTAACTTTTCAGAGGATGCTAAATATTTTTAACCTCAAAACCTGATAATTAAACAATAGAAAGCAATCATTTATATACGTTTAAGAAAATAGCTGTTTAAGATAGCCAAACATAGTTTAAATCAATTAACCCATGTTTTAAACAAAGGTCAACTGTGTAAACAGTTATCAACAACTGTCAACAGTCCAATAGGCCTGTCAATAGTTTTGCTTCAGAAGAAGAAGAAAAAACAAAAGGCCTGTCGACAGTTTAATAGTGCTATCGACAGTTTAATACTAATATCACAGCATCAGCTATTGACAGTCCACTACTGCTGTCGACAGTCACCCAACTTTTGAAAAATCCTGACTTTCTGTAAAACCATGTTGACAGTTCTCTGAAAAGAACCTGTCAATTGTCCTTTGGTTGCCTGTTGACAGTTGAACAAAGAACTATCGATAGTGCTGTTTAGAATTCTATTTAAATAGAGCTGAGGCAACTACTGTCGATAGTTCCTTATTGAACCTGTTGACAGTCCAAGCTATCTTTTGAAATTTTTTTGAATTGAAAACAATTTTAAAATCATTTTTGATAAATATGTCTGTGTGTGTGTAATCCTTTGAGCTCTTCTCTTTATACTAAACTTTAACATTCTAAAAAAAAATTTTAATTACATTACAGTTATGTTCATCTTTATTGCTTCAAGAATATCAACCTTTTTGATCACGTATTATGATGTGTGAAGATGAATCGATCTTGAAGAGAGCCTGAAACTTATAGCATTGAAGAGTATATATTAGTTGTCATGTATGTTCATGAGTAGGTCATCATCAAAATGGAGAACGATTGTACCCTTGGGTCAATACGTATTTGCAATGGATCCAAGGTAAGCAAGTACCGAAGAGGTAAATGAACTTTTAATTTTTTTTCTTTTTAATTTCTTAGTTTATAATCGTCCTAAAAACTACCACTTCTTCTTTCCTTATTTTTCTTTCTTTTTAACTTAGTTTAGATATACTTCTAAACACCAACAGTATCTCATCTTCTTCTATCTTCTCCTTTTCTAGCATTAACGTTTTTCTTTTCTTTTTAAAAACTAAGAAGAAACGATTTAACCAGAGTTAGTAACTTAGAAAGAACTTACTTACCGCTTCTATCACAGTCCCTCTTTGTGGATCATAACCCTTGTAGCCACTTGCTATAGTGGAAGTATTGAGCAACTTAGCACTCTCTATTCTTAATTCTAATCTACATTTTCTGTGCAGGTTTAGACTCGATTAGATATGAAACTGATGAGTATAGCTACCGGTTCTTGGATCCCAAGAATCGCAAGATCCTTAGGCACAAGGATATGGTTTTCAATGAGCAGAAGACGTACAAAGACTAGCAGATGGAGAAAAGCACCTCGAAGGAAGATTCTGGGGTGGCACCTCAGAGAACTCCTGAGCATTAGGCTGCTGCGGACTCGGAGTTCGTTGAACTTGAAGATGCTTCCGTAAACGAAGCCCAGAATATTCCCAAGGGGAACATGGAATCCCAAGTAATGACTCTGACCCGTAAGCTAAGTTAGGCACTCAACCAGGCAGACGAAAGCACTAGAAAGATATTCTTTTGCCTTACACTATATGTTATTTACTGACAATGGTGAGTCTTAGTGTTATGAGGAGGCTTTAAAGGTGGAAGCTAAGGCTGAGTGAGAGCTTGCTATGGATGATGAGATAGCATCTCTCATGGAGAACCTAACATGAGATTTGATTAAGTTGCCAGAGAGTAAGAATGCCCTGCATAACAAGTGGGTCTATCAGCTGAAGGGAGAGAATGATGGCATCAAGAGGTACAAGGCATGGCTAAGAGTTACAACAGTGAGAATGTATTGACTTCAATTAGATTTTTTTCTCCTACTGTGAAACTTATTACCATTAGATCTGTGCTCAGTATTGTGGCAGCAAAAGATTTACATCTAGAATAGGAAAATGTTAAGACCGCATTTCTCCATGGCAATTTGGAGGAGGACATTTACATGTTGCAACCACAGGGGTATATCATGCACGGGAAGGAGCTGTTGGTTTGCAAGCTAAAAAAAGTCTTTATGCCTTGAAACAGGTTCTGAGATAGTGGTAGTTAAAGTTTGGCAGATTCATGATGAGCAATGGTATCACAGGACTGGAGGCTGATTATTGCTGCTATTCTAATTGGTTCGAGAATTATTATCTCATGATACTATTATACATAGATGATATGCTTCTTATTGAGTCCAAGATAAAGGAGATTGTGAATGACAAGGCCAGATTGGCAGAATAATTCTCAATGAAAGACTTGGGTCCTGCGAAAAAAAATTCTTGGAATGAGGATCAACATAGAGAGAAAAGACGCTGTTGAAAATGTCACAAGCTGAGTACGTGAAGAAAGTACTAAAGAGGTTTAACATGGCAGATGCTACACCTGTGAACATTCCGCTCGGAGGTCACTTCAAGCTCTCAGAGGCACAAACTTTGACGATAGAAGATGAGAAGGCTCTCATGTCGAAGATGCCATGCGCATCAGCTGTAGGCAACTTAATATATGCGATGGTTTACACAAGAACAAACATTACTCAAGTAGTGAGAGTTATCAGCAGATACATGAGCAACCCCAGGAAGGAGCATTAGAGAGCTGTGATAATTTAGATATAACATTATGCTATGGAGGCACATATGTTCAGTTGCTGGGATAAGTTGATTCTGATTTTGTGGGTGATGTAGACAGTTGAAGGAGTACCACTAGTCATGTCTTCACTTTAGGAAGTAGAGTCGTAAGCTTGGTGTCGGGCGTACAAAAAATAATTGCCTTATCGATTACGGAGGTCGAGTATGTCACAGCGACAGAAACTTGCAAGGAGCTAATATGGCTGAAGGATTTTTTGAAGGAGCTCTGGAAGAAGTAGGCGCCTTCATCATTGCACAATGATAGCCAAAGCACGATTGACCTTGCAAACAATCTGGTCTATCATGACAAAAGCACATTGATATGCGAAATCACTTCATCTGCAAGATATTGAAGGATGGTGTGTTCTTATTGTTGAAGATACACATGAGTCAAAATCTAACGGATATGTTGAATAAGGTGGTCGCAGTGGAGAAACTGAATATTTGTTATTCTTCTGTGGATGTTCAAAGTTGAGAATCCGAGTTTGAGTTACTCGAATCACTATTAGTAGGAACCAATAGGAGAACGAAAGGAAGATGTAATGTTGTTATTGCATCAACTTTGGGAGATTGTTAAAGTTCTGGAGCTTGATTACCGACCTTCAGAGAGGACAATGATTACATTTCATATTTACATTATTATTATTATATATGTACTTTTAACCTTTGTATTCTTAATTAAACTTTGCTATTTAACTTTCTTTTTATTTATGGTGTGTAGTTTTTTAAATAGGAAGATAAGGATGAAGGAAGCTTCTAATTATCCTATCTAAATTCAGATTTCAATTTAAATCAATTTGAAATCAAGAGAAAGAAAAGGATATATCATCATCTCCATAATTCAGAGATAATCTCAATCCTAATTGGAGATAAAGGAGAAAATCAACTTAAATTTAGGTAACTTAAGCTCCAAGTCAAAGATAAAGGGGGAGAATTTAAATTTAAACTCAGATTTGGAGATAACTTGCTCCCCAAGTTATCTAGAAAAGATATTCTTTTAAAATTCACAATTCAAATGCAAGTTCTGAGGATATATCTCCTGATGGATGGACGAGATAAAGTCAGAGCTCAAAAGCACAACCTCATCCACCACAAGATTATCGCGATTTACCCTGAAAAACTGCCAAATGCATCTCAATATTGCACTATCATCATCATATTTGCATATTTATTCTTAATTATTATTTATTTAATTTTGCTATTTAACTCTCTTTTTGATTATGGCATGTAGTTAATTAAATGGAAAGCTAAAGATAAAAGAAGCTTCTATTATATCCCTAATCCTATCTAAATTTGAATTTCAATTTAAATCAATTTGAAATCAAGAGGAGAAAAGGATAAATCATCATCTTCAGAATTCAAATTGAAAATTAGAAGATATATTTTTAGATGATGGATAGGATAAATCTAATCCTAATTAGAGATAAGGAGGATAATTCAAATTAAATTCGGAGTTCAAAATCAATTCTGACTCGAATTCAGATTGGACACCTCTTAGTATTCGGATCATAACGTTCTCTACAAAAATTCAAATCCAATGGTTCAAGATGATACGGAAAGAAGACCTAAAGGGATACAATTCTTATGTTGATCAATATGTCTAATTCAGCCATTTGTGACTCATATTCAGTAATCAACACTAACTTGCTGCAGATCAGTTTAGAATTGAATTCCTCATATTGAATTGGGATTGAATTAAACCTCTTAATGTGTATCTTATGTGATTGGCTCTGAGACCTATTTAAAGAGCTGAAATCTCTCATAAAAAATTATCTTCATATCAGAGATCATAACTTAGAATTTTTTTTTAGTTTCTCTTCCAAATATTTTTTGTAATTTTTAAGATTTAGCTCTACTTCAAGCTTCGTAAAGAAGGAGGCTCTTGTAATTGAAGGTGACAGCATCAATAATAAGATTTTTATTTCCAATTTATCTTTATTTATTTACTTTCTTTACTTTCTTTCTCTTTTACCATGTATTCTTTCACCATGAGTAGCTAATCTTCTTCATGACTTACTAATATCTCCACCACTACTTCTAATTCTAGGTTAGAATAAATCGATTGGATAATATGCATGCTTAACTCTAAGATTAATTAAAGTTCTTGAAGGCACGTAATGATGACTAGTTAAATTCATATATGTTAATACTTTTCAATAGTTTCTCTTATTCTATACTTAGATAGCTTTGATAGTTTAATATTCAATCTTGATTATTCTTCTTATTCTATACTTAGAACGCTTTGATAGTTTAATGTTAGGTCTTGGTTAGTGATTATTTCAAATAGGGTTTAGTAATTATCTTATGTATCTTACTTGAATTGAAGGCAACTCCAAGATCTAACTTTTATGATCTAAAGTGAAGTAAGTTCTAATATAGGTTAGTAAGTTAGTGGTGATGGATGATTAGTAGGTCATATTTTTTAAAATCTTTTCTAAACCCTAGATTAATCACAAAATTTCATATTCTTTTTTATACTTCTAACACTTAACAATTGAGTTCTTTTTCTTAGAGAATACTGTATGTGTCGGAAAAGGAGGATTCGATTGTAAAATTCTTTTGATTGGATAGAAGATTACAACAGATCGGTCTTCCGATTACAAGGGAGGGAGGATGTTGAGTCTTGAATCCTCCCTTTGTTTAAGGCTGGGTTCTTCAAGTGGCGATGGAGAGTGAATCTTGTTCTCCGTTGACCGGGTGACCGTCGAGACCTTCCAGGGATCTCCTCTTCGGATGGTAGATGGAGTAACTCAGCTCTGTCTACCAAAACTCTCAAAGAGAAGGTAGGCAAAGAGCAACTTGAACACAGCAAGTTCTCTGAAGGGTTTAACTCTCTCTCTTTTCTCTCAGAGCTCTTTTCTTCCAGAAGTCCTCTGACCGAAAATTCGACTGTCAATCCCCTCTCTTCAATTCGTCCAAAAATCCGACCCCTTCTTCATAGCGACGGGGCTATTTATAGGGGTTTCAGGGGCGTACGTGCCTCCTAAAAACACTCCATAATGGGGGCTAACTTTCCCCATTATGTGGGCCGTGATTGGTCCCAAAACCGGGACGGTTACAACTGAGACGCGGGTGTCAGCCCACGCGCCTTGGAGCTGTTGAGACGCGGGTTTTGACCTACGCGCCTTGGTGTGGCTGAGACGCGGCTGTTGAGCCTCGCGCCTTGATGCTGCTGAGACGCGGGTTTCGACCCTCGCGCCTTGGTGCGGCTGAGACGCAGGTTTCGACCCTCGCGCCTTGGTGCGGCTGAGACGCGGGTTTCGACCCTGGCGCCTTGATACTGCTGTGTTGGCTGAGACGCGGCTGTCGAACCTCGCGTCTAGAACTTGGAATTCTGCTTTTTAATGGCTTGTCTTTTAGTGATTTTTAGACAGCCTACAGAACCCCCTCCAAAGTTTTCGATATTCTGCAGTTAAGTGGGATGGATTTCGAAATACTTTGGACTCTAGCTGAGCTCACCCTTATGACTGGACTGTCAATGCTCCGGGTTTGATCTTGTTTGGAGTATGGTCTTCGTGAGTGTACTGTGAAACTCTTTGAAGCCACCAAAGTTGATCGTGTTGAGTGTCTAGATGCACAGTCTAAACCTCCCCAATTGCTTTAAGTCTGTCGTGGGTGCACTTTAAAGCCAAGAGTGGACGGTCGTCTGCTTGTGCCAGTGTACTGTTGAACTGTTCTGCAGAAGCGAGGACTGAACGCCAGCTTTAAAGTTGCGACTTTCATAGGGCTGCATCTTTTGCAATGAAAACGCGACTGTTGTTCAGACGCGATTCTTGGGCTGATTTGAAGGATGCGAACTTTTGGAGAGACACATCTTTTTGGAGTAAAGACGCGACTTGTTGGACGCAACAATGGCCTAGCTGAAGGGATGCGTCCATTGAAGGGGCGCGGCTGTTGGGTGCGAATCCGTGCCATGCCATGAGTGCACTGCCACGTGTCCTGTGGAGCCGACGGGACACTTTCTTTTTGGCATGCAAACTTCACGCTGCATTAAATGCACTGTCCACGCGTCAGGCGGTGATTCGGCGTCGAGCCAGGCGCCGCGTATCTTTGCGAATCACCGTGCCTATAAAGGGCGATAGTCATTGAGAGAGTCATTATCAATCTCTCTTTCGTCTTCGCTTGCATCTGTTAGGGTTTTGAGAAAGAAATTCTCTTTGTTCCCTTCTCTTCCGTCTAGCATTAGATTCTTGCTTCGCAATGGCACCCAAGGCCAAGCGAACTGCTTCATCGTCGAATTCTGTCGTCACTGAGGCCCAAAGGGGCGGTTCCTCCATACAGGAAGCCCCTATCTCAGGTATAACGCCATCAGGCTTAATCTTCACCATTAGAGGGGTTTATGGAGTTCTTATAACCCTAAAAATCCTTTCTTTGAAGGAGAACCGCCAACATGGATTCGAAACCGCGTTTGGTTCTCAGACGCGGTCTTTGAGTTAACAAACAAGGCGCGGGTTTGATGACCCTATCGCTTTTATCCGCTTAAGGATGTACTTGTTTGTTGAACATAGGGCGCCAGTAAGCCTTGCGTTCTGGAGTCATCACTTAGAATGTTTCTAATTGTGAAAGATCCGGACGCAGACTTGATTCTTGCGTTCTGTGACATCAGACGCTGGTTTTTATGAATCTTGCACCGAGTCCAAGTACTTAGATATTTTTCATAAGTCTTGGATTTTGAAAACGCAGACTCCCTACTGGCCTCATGGTACTCAGGTCTGGACGCGGATCCTCCAGTCTGGACGCAGATTTTGATAATTTCTGCGTCCAATATCTCTTCTGCATCTGAATTATAGACACTTAATCATTTTCGTTTAGACTTCTGATCAAGTGTCATTTTCTTATGCAGTGCGACACTCTTCCAGCCCACTCTCCAAGAGGCGCCACTTTGGGCACGTAGGTGGTGCTGACCGTGATTTAACCTTTGTGCTGCAAAGGACTGCTCCTGTGACTGCCGACAAGTCGAAGGAGCGAAGGGAGAAGCTCGCCAATGTTGACGCGGCAACCTTTCGGGAGCTTATGACTGACGCGGCATTCACAATGAATGCTCGCGCTCCGATGGAGAAGCCTGCTTTCTTCTTTGGAGACCATATTAGCGAGGGCGGCTATTCTTTGCATGACGGAGATTATAAATGGCTCCGTCAGATAGGAGATAGAAGATTCTTCCTCCCGAACATGGAGAGGATGTACCCACTATCTTATCTCCAGCACATGTCCGTCCCTCGAAAAATGACATGGGAGCTTTCCCGACCCGTCCCTGAGGTTACTCTCGGCAACTTAGGCTCCAAGAAGGTATATCATGCTGGTCATGATAAGGAGGTTTTCGGCCTGTTTCCCGGGCTGTTGAGGACCGATCACCCAGTAGGAGAGACTCCTAAACTCGGCACCACCTTCCTCAACGCATTCATGAAAGTGGGGGGTGATTTTCCGATCGACTTCCGTTCGCCCGGGTGGATCCATTCCACTGAGAAGTATTGGTGGGGCAAGATGGTGAGCTTCGTCCTCGCCGATCTTGGAGGCCTGTTGGAGCATGTGGAATTGTACCAGGCGGTCAGGGCCGTGCAGTACGGTATTCCACCAAGTTCTCAAAACTTCTTTTGGGTTCTGGAGCGTTACAATCCTCTGACGGGGACATTCTTCACTCCGGTCGGAGAGATGGGTCTTGCCCTGCACGAGTTGTACGAAGTCTTGGGGCTGGTAATGGGGGACTCTCCCTATGAGGAATACGTCCCGACCACTGAGAAGCTTCACCTTTTGAAGAAAGCGTCTCCTCGAGTGTACGAGACTTATTGGGAGGTGTTGTGTCACTTCCACATTTGCGGCCAGATAACCTCTTGGAGGGCGAGGGGAGTCAAGCAGCTGTCTTGGGCAGGCTACTTGTTTAATGGCGTCAATCAGAAAGACCATCCAGTGAAGACGCGGTTCAAGCGGACGCAAAGGACGCAACTTTGAGTGTGATTCACTGGCCGCAATCCTTAACTTCATCCAGACGCAGAGTTCAGGATACATTAAGAATGTGGTCTTATGCCCCCTTAAAATTGACGCAGTCAGGGACGCGACGCTGAGACTCGGTGCAAGACCCATCATCATTCATGTAGACGCAGCTCCAAGGCACTTGTGAAGGTGATAGGCCTTCTCTGCTGAAGATGTAAGCTTCGGGACGCAGCTTTATGTGCTTTCCAACTGAGACCCCCAGAATGAGTCCCTTTTGTTGATGGACGCAACCTTGAGTTGTCCGAGAGACGCGGAGCAACTTTGAGTCATCCAAGAGACGCGAAGGGTCTTCTAACTTGGAATGAAGGAGGACGCCACTTTTTGAAAAAGAGGCGCGAGCCTCTGGACGCAGCTCTCACATCTGCGTTTGGTGCAACTTCCCAGGTGTTATGTGTAGCCTGACATAAAGATCCTGTGAGATTTTCAAACGTCAAGTCTTCGTTGACGATTGGGAACCCGCATCGTCCGTTGTTTCCCGAAGCGGTTGTCCACGCATCGGTTCTTCATTGGGCTTAGGCGTTAATGCCTTTTAATGCCAAACCGGCGCTGGCGATTGGAGACCAGCGTCTTCGATGTTTCCCGAAGCGACGCTCCACGCATCAGCCTTCCATTAGGCTTTGACAGTCGTGCGGTCATTAAGGCCGACGGTTCTAATTAATGAACCATTAATTATGGTTATTATGGGCTGCCTATAAATAGGGCTTACCCCCTTCCTTTAGCAGTCTCATACTTGGACTATCCTCTTTTAACAGCGAGTGCTCTGAGAGACTCCATCTTCTCCCTTCAAGGACTTTACCAGGGGCTTGCCTCCATGGATGAAGATGACCCAGAGCTTTCATGCTTCTGTTTGGTCTCTTCAGAAGATTACCACTGTCAAGTGATTTCAATAACAGAAAGCGTCTCTTTGAGCACCTTTTATGTCCGCGCTTCAATGCAGAGAGTTCAACTCTTAATAGAGGCCTCTGCGGGTACGCCTTCTTGATTTGCCATGATATTTTTAACCCAGCCAGTTTTGAATTTTGATATCTCTTAAAGAGATATCATCATCTGGATTTTCTCCTCAAGTCTTAGTTGGTGCATTCCTTTTCTGGAATTTGCGCCATCGACTTAAACTTCTCTGGACGCCAATACAGTGGGCTTTGGCCCCTGGCTGCCAGTTTTGCACACAGAGCTTGCGCCTTGAGGGCGTTGACTTGGAAGAATTTTAACTTCGGGCTGAAGGTTTCAGGCTTGCATTTTGCAACTCCTGTTCATTCAACAGGGAGATGGCAATTTTCGCGTCTGATTCTCTTCACGTCTCGTCCTTTAAGCGCGGATGTAAAATGAGACTGCGTCTGAATTCTGTGTATATCACAATTTTGACCACGTCTGTTTCTGTCGCCGCAGATGTTCGCTGCGCGGGTCATTCCCGCGTCTGAAGTCCTCAGCGATAGCTGCGTTTGTCACTTAGTGTCTTCTGTTGAAGTATACTAGGCTTCAGATTTTCTAATTTTGTTGCTCCTTGCAGGTAGGCTTGATCATCCTTTTTCATGTTCGCTGGGCCCTTGGGAGAATATATCGACTAGCGAACTTGGTCGATGGTCGACCACAGTAGAAGAAGTCATGACTCCTGTCTTCAGGAGATTGGGACCGGACCCTCGCCAAGATCTCTTTGAATTCGACACACCAGTCATGCTTCTTGGCATGGCATGGTCAGAGTAAGGATGGCGGCGGGGGTAGCGGTGGATATAGTGGTGGGTGGCATCCCCTGTGAGGTCTTAAAACCTCCTCTCTTACCCCAGAAGTGACATCGAGGAAACTCCATGCTCACTGGACGACCTTCTGGCGAAAGAGATGTTCATCAACGAAGGATCACACCCCACTTCGGATGGTCAGGTGGAGTCAGAAGACTCTGCTGCCTTTCGACCTCAAGAAATACCATTGTTCTCAATCAACCAGGGACTTCTTCGATGTTTACATCATGCATCGTGACGCAACCAGCTTCTGATCGTTGCCACAATGTCTGATCCTACTCTGATGCCTTTCCAAACATCTTATACCTGGAATTGTATGCAGCTTTGAGGAGTGAGTGCAACCTCTGAGAGAGAGAGAGGGACTTCTTTGTGTACTCCTTAATTGTAACACTCAATCTCATTGTATAAGAGAGCATTTTATATCACTTTCATATGCCTGGATATAAATAAAAGTGACACTTTTCTTTTTGTCTCTTCTATTGTCTTGAACTCTTTTGTCTCTTTTTAGTCAGACGCATAGAAGCAAAGAATCTTTGGCTTGTCAAAACTATGATGAAAATTTTAACAAGTCAAATTTTGTGGAGAAAAGATCCTATCTGAGGAACCCCACAATGCTGTCAGAGGTGTGATATTAACTTGACAGAGATAAGATAATTTTGGTGGGCCTGCCACTTTATAAAAAGAAAGTGACAGGTTGAATTGGTACCCCCAGGGAAGATGAACTTTTATCAGAGGTCTAGGATTAACTTGATTAAGATCAGCTGGGGAGTTAATGAAAACACTGCTAATGGTGTAATGTTAACCTAACAATGTTTTTGGGTAGACTTGTTGTTCTGTTGAGGAGAATAACAAGTGAGGCTAGATTCGCGGGATCTAGGAAAGTTTTTACCATTAGAGGTGTGATATTAACTTAACGGGTTGAAAGTTGTCTTGTCAGAAGTGTGATGTTAACTTGACAAGAATGTGAATCAGAGGTGTGATATTAACTTGACTCAAAAGCATTTCAGCTTTCATTTGGGAAAACTGAACATAGGTGTAATGTTTAACTTGACAATGAGGGTAATGCTAGAGGTGTAATTTTGAACTTGGCATTAGTCATCTCGACTTTGACAAGGAAGTCCGAGGAAAAGTCATGGCCATAAGTGTATTGTTGAACTTGGCGATGACCTGGATGCTAGAGGTATAGTGTTAAACTTAGCATCGTTCATTTCAGCTTCGATATGGAAGTCTGAAGGAAGGTGACTGTCAGAGGTGTGATGTTAACTTGACAGAAACTCGATGTACTATTTAGAAGTATAGTGTTAACTTAACAGTAATTTGTCAGAAGTGTGGTATTAACTTGACAGAAATTGATTTGCGATATGAGCAGTTTGAGGACCTGTCATTCCATTGATGAGAATTGACAAGTGGAGTTTAAAAATGTCAGAGGTATAGCGTTAACTTGACAAATTTAGATTTGCGATATGAGCAATTTTGAAGGCTTGCTATTCTATTGATGAGAATTGACAAGTGGAGTTTGAAGTGCCAGAGGTATAGTGTTAACTTGGCAATGACTGTATTTCGTAGACTTACCATTCTGTGGATGAGAATTGGTAAGAGATTTTGGAGGGAAGAGTGGAGTCAGGTCCACTTAGGATTTTTAGCAAACCCTCAGCTATCAACGGATTTGAGGTGCCTTTACCAACTACCGTTTGAGTTGGGCTAGCCATGCTATTCCCCTCAGCATGATAAGTTGTCGAAGATTTATGTTGGGCTTAGAAGCCAACATTTTCCTCTATCCTTAGCCGTTGGAGGAGTCGGATCAAATGGGAACATGTCCCTTAGGATTTTTAGCAAATCCTCAGCTGTCAACGGTTTGATATGCCTTTATCAACTACCGTTTGAGTTGGGCTAGCCATGCTATTCTCCTCAGCATGATGAGTTGTCGAAGACTTATGTTGGGCTTAGAGGCCAACATTTTTCTCTATCCTTAGCCGTCGGAGGCGTCGGATGTTTTAATGAAGAAATTCTTCTTGTTTTGATCAGAGGTGTAATTTTGAACTTGATCTGAGGAAGAACACTATCTAAGGATAGTATTTCTTCAAGAATCTGCCATTGATCGGCATCATGAGTGTATCGCCATTTGAAGTTATGAGGCGATACGATCCATTTGAGTAGACTGACTCTACTACAAATGGTCCTTCCCATTTGGGCTGGAATTTTCCTTTTGTCTTGTGCGTCATCACCATGGGTCTTCTGACGGCTAAGACAAGGTCACCTTTCTTGAAAGTTCGCACTTTAACTTTCTTGTTGAAGGCTCTGGTAATTCGAGCTTGGTAAAGCTCGATTTGCTGTTGGGCCTGCAGACGTTTGTCATCTAAGGCTTCTAATTCTTGGAGTCGCTGTCGATACTTCTCCTCTGTTGTCATCTCCGCTGTCAGGGTCACGCGTAGAGATGGAATTTGGATTTCGAGTGGAAGGACGGCTTCACACCCATATACCAAAGAAAATGGCGTAGCTTTAGTCGGGGTTCGGACAGTTGTGCGGTAAGCCCATAAGCATTCACCCAGCTTGTCGTCCCAATCACGTTGACTTTTCAAGACGAATTTCTTGAGAAGCTTCCCAATGGTCTTGTTAAAAGCTTCTGCGAGGCCGTTAGCGGCGGGGTAGTATGCCGTTGAGGACACACTCTGGATTCTGAACTTGGCGCAGAATCTCTGGAAAGCCTGACTGATGAACTGGGGTCCATTGTCATGGACAATTCGCTGAGGTACCCAAAAACGGTAAATGACATGATGCTTCACGAACTTGATCACATCAGATGACTTCACCTCCTTCAAAGGAACGGCCTCAGCCCATTTGGAGAAGTAATCAGTTATTGCCAAAATAAACCGATGTCCTTTTGATGACGGCGGGCTGATAGGGCCAACCACATCCATCCCCACATTTCAAATGGCCAAGTAGAAGCCGTGGAGTGAAGGTAGCCTGGTGCTTGATGGATGAAATCGCCATGTACTTGGCAGGCGTGACATCTTTTGGCATAGGTGATGGCGTCAGCGATCATCTTGGGCCAATAATATCCCAACCTTTGGAGTCGGTATGCAAGTTTTGGGCCAGGTTGATGGGCTCCACACATGCCGTCATGGGCTTCTTTCAATACCTCCTGTGCCTCTTTTTGTGAAAGGCAGCGAAGCAAGATCCCGTCATGTGATCGACGATACAGTGTTCGTGTAATCGCATTATAGTAGAATTTGGGGGCTTTCCTTTGAATGGCAGCCGCTTCCTTGGTATCCTCAGGCAAGATGCCATATAGGACATAATCAATGTAGGGGAATCGCCAGTCTCTAGGCTCTGGACCGGTTGACAATTCTAGCGCTTCTTTGCTTTGAGAATCTCCCTTTGACTCTTGATAGTCCTTGAGAGCAATTCTCGGGCAATACAGGTCATGGCTGAAGACGAATATCTTTTCCATTGCTCCAGCTGGAAGAGCTAAGGAGGCCGCAAGGGATGCTAGTGCATCTGCATGCGCATTTTGCCTGCGCGGTACATGGTCGATGTAGAAGTTCGTAAACTTCCCAGCCATGTGGACGGTTGCATTGTAATAGGGTACTAGGTCTTCATGTCTGACTTCGTACTCCCCGCGAACCTGGCTAACGATGAGTTTGGAGTCGCCGTATGCCTCGAGATTTTTAACGCCAATCTCATCGGCGAACTGCATCCCAATCAAAAGAGCGTTGTACTCCGCTACATTGTTGGAGCAAGATTCAGTAAGCGAAATGGCTCGGGGAATCACATAATTCTGTGGGGAGACGAGTACTACTCCTACTCCTGCTACTAGGTGTCCTTTTGGGCTTGTTCTGGATGCACCGTCAAACAAGAGATGCCATCTTGACTTTCAAACGATGTCTGAGTCAAACAGACTTCGGCCACTTCATCCGGGAGATCCTCGTAGAGTTTGGTTGCCCTCGGATCCGGGTGCTCAGTTAGGAAATCCGCCACCGCTTGTCCCTTAATAGCCTTTTGTGGTAAAAAGTGCATCTCATATTGGGATAGCAATATGGCCCATTTTGCCAGCCGGCCGTTCAATGATGAAGGCTTAGTCATAAGTAACCTCAGGGGGTTGACTTTTGATATGACGTTTATAGTTTGGCCTACCAGATAGTGTCGCATTTTCTGAATGGCGAACACTAATGCCAAACATTCCTTCTCGATCGGGTTGTACCGATGTTCGGCTCCGATCATTGTTCTACTCAGATAGTAGATCGCTTTTTCTCGTCCTTGATCATCATTCTGGGCTAGTAGAGCTCCCAAAGAATGATCCATTGCTTGAACGTATACCAGGAAAGGTTTTTCAGATATCGGGGCTGCAAGGACTGGTGGTTGGGTGAGGTAGTGCTTGATTTCCTCAAATGCTTGTTGGCAAGCGTCGTCCCAAATGAACGAAACACCCTTCTTCATTAGTTTAGCGAAGGGTTGGCATCTTCCGAAGAGGTTTGAGATGAACCTGCTGATGTACGCCAATCGTCCTTGCAATCCCCTGAGTTCCTTAAGATTTCTCGGAGGTTGCATCTCGTGGATAGCGCGAACATTTTCGGGTCTAAATGGATTCCTGTGGAAGTCACTACAAACCCTAGGAACTTGCCGCTGGCCACCCCAGGAAAGATTTGGTAGGGTTCATCTTCAACTGATGGGCCCGCATGATGTCGAAGACAACTTTTAGATCAGTGACATGATCACCTTTAGCGCGGCTTTTTACCGCAATGTCATCAACATAGCATTCCACTGTTTTGCGCATTTGCTGCTAGAAAATGGCGTTCATAGCCCTTTGATATGTTGCCCCCGCATTCTTCAGTCCGAAGGGCATGACGGTATAGCAGTAGACCCCCAGTGGTGTTCTGAAGGAGGTGTGCTTTTCGTCATCAGGATACATTTTGATTTGATTATATCCTGAGAATCCGTCCATGAAGGACATTCGTTCGAATCCACATGTATTGTCAATCATGACATCTGTGATTGGCAGTGGGAATTCGTCCTTGGGACAGGCCTCGTTCAGATCACGAAAATCGATGCAGATTCGGATCTTTCTGTTCTTCTTGGCAACGGGGACGATGTTGGCTACCCAATCGGGATGTTGCTCTTCCCTGATGAAGCCAGAATCTATGAGCTTTCTGACTTCTGACTGAATTGCCTCCATTATTTCTGGACGGAACCGCCGCTGTTGTTGTTTGACAGGCTTTATGTTTGAATTGATGTTGAGGCGGTGCATAGCCACTCGAGGATCAAGTCCAGGCATGTCTTCGTAATTCCAAGCGAAGACATCTTTATACTCTTGAACAAGAGATATTAGATCCTTTTTCTCTGACGGTGACAGGCCGTCGCTTATGAAGATAGGCTTAGGGTTAGCCTAATCTCCTAGATTGATCTGAACAACCTTGTCCTCTATGGGTGGCTCTCGCTGTTCAAAGCGGGTATCCCAAAGAGTATTTAAATGTTTGATCCAAGGATCTGTATCGGATTGGATCATTTCTCAATCTCCGTCTTCCAGGTGGCTTGTTGAAACCATGTTCACTGAAAGTTCCCCGAAGATGTTGCCGACACTGACATCTGACTCCCATGATGACGTGCCTGAAGAGTAATCGTGACCTGACGATTCTCGAGAATCAGAGGCTGATGGAGCCGGAGTTGATACATAGCCCAACCCCCTGCGAGTCTGATGATAATAATCGGGTGCTTTTCCTTTTGGCACAAAGGATCGAAGTAGCGTTCTCCTTCCTTTGCTGAAGTTTAACCCGAGTCTGCTGGTTAGATCATACCCCATGTTTTTCATCATTCTGAGTGTCTTTGGCTCATAATGACCGAACTGAGGGGATTCCTGCTCGCTTTCTGATTCTTCATGATTCATTGGTTCGGATTCAATTCGTCCGAAGAGAATTGGTCTTTGGCCCTTCCTTCTCGCTGGAACCATGAATATTGATTGTTGCGCATCGCCGACATTTCGACATGTTTTAAAGGACGATTTCACTGGTACATGCAACGATGTCAAAGCATCCATTGCCGACCAGAGATCATCACCACGTCGGTACTAGTGTCTGACGGCACTGAATCAAAAGCAAACACAGAAAAATACGCTAAATCTAATTCTTCATTAATGTACCAACCGCCTACATCATCGGCGGAGGTATTATCAACATCAGGCTTATTAATGCCCGTTACAGGTGGATCTAGCTCCCACACACACTCATCTTCCTCCAGCTCGGTGTCGGCTTCATTGCCAGAGTCTGATTCCTCTGGTTGCGGGACTTCATCTATTTCCACAGATTCCTGATATAGGAGGGAATCTGTGAAATAATTCTCCACTCTCTTGAACGGATGCCTCTCGGCAATCAGCGTTCGCACCTTTCCACTCCCGTCAATGTATTTCATGACTTAGTGGAGAGTAGAGAGAACGATAGAATTGCGATGAATCCAGGGTCTTCCCAGCAGTAGATTGTAGGAGGTGTCAGCATCTATGACGTAGCATGCCACCTCTGACCTTAGGTCTCCAATCTGGCATTTGAGCTTGACCTTCCCCATCGGACGGGTACTATTGGCATTGAACCCATAAATGGTCATCTGGGTAGGGCTCAAACGGTGAGTAGGAATCCCGAGATGTTGCATGACCCTGTGAGGCATGATGCTCAACGCAGACCCGGGATCTACCTGGATGCGATTCACCTCAGATGATCCAATATACCCTGCGAAGTAAAGGGGTCGATCATGCTTCCCTTTGACTTGCATGTCTTCTGCCGTGAAGGTAATGCAGGGAATATTTTGGGAGGCGTGGAGGCAATCCTCTACATCTTCCTCCTTCGGTAGCTGGGTCATGAAGACCTCAGCATTAGCCAGAGCTTCTTGTAGAGCTTCTCTGGTCGACTTTGATAGTCTAAGAAGCTCATAAAGCGTAATCCGTGCCGGGATGTTGGCTAGTTGAGCCAGGACATCAAAGCGGTAAGGTGCTGTGGATCCTTCCGCTACGTCCTTCGAAAGAACTCGAGAAAATTGAAGTTCTTTCTGTTTCTCCCCGGGTTGCTTCGTAGAGGGCTTGGTTGGCTCTGTAGTGGGTCTTGGAGGAGTTACCGCCACTTCGCCATACTTTTTCGAATATGGCTGCCCCGAACGGGTTTCTACCACCAGCTGACTGGGCTCTGCAGCCAGAACTATTGTCTCCTCTTCTGAGTCGGTTAGCGGGGGAATATCAGTTTTCGCTTCTCGAGAAGAGGCACACACCACGTTGCAGGATGAAGCCTTTGCTTTGCCTTTGAATTTCCTGCTGATTACAGTAGTCCATTGCTGGCCATCAATAAGGTCGAGATGAACCCACATGGCTTCTCCCTGAGGTGTGGGAACAGGTACCAAGCCCTTTTCTTGCTGCTGGTGCGGGTCTGTGTTGACCATTCTCAGCTCTCCTCTTGGGATAGGGACTACTCAAGAGGGTGTTAGGGGTTGTCTCCCTAACTGGAGAACTGACGTCATATTAGCCGTCACCTTCTTCTGCTCTGGTCGGAGTTTCAATACCTCCGCGTCAATCAGGGCCTGAAGGATGTCCTTGAAGACATAACAGCTCTTGGTAGGGTGTCCCAACATCCTGTGGTACATGCAGTAGCTAGGATTGTCAGTTTTACCGACTTCCTCGGGGCGCCTAGCTTCAGGAAGCTTCAGTCGATTGATCTTGTTGAGTAATTTGAAGAGCGAGTCGACCATGTTCATCCTTGAAGGAATACTGCTTGTTGGCCCGTGGTTGGCTTGAAGAGCCACTTTCTTTGACTGGTTGAGGTTTGACAGGGGACTTGGTCTCTGCTGCCAAGTTATCCTTCCTTTTGGCTTGGAGGGATGTGTCTGGCGCACGCCTCGTTGACCTTTCAGGCCTGGGTTTATTTTCTTCCGCTCTAACGCGAGCGACAATCTCCTCAGCCTGTTCACCTTGTTGGATTAATTGTTTCCAGGTGCGGCTTTCAGCAACTCCTATTTGAGTAAGGAGTGAGGTTTGGAGATTGTGGCGGCATATTTTCACCAAGGTAACCTAGGTCATACCGCTCGGGCATCGGAGTGCCACGTTCCAAAATCTTTCCACGAAAGACTTAACGGACTCTCCCTTTCGCTGCTTGGTGGCTAAAAGGGTAGGCATGTTGACCTCCGAGTCATCTTCAAAGAAGCATGTTAAGAAAAGCTTCTCCAAATCACCCCAGTTCTTGATGGAACCTTCAGGGAGCTTCATGAACCATTCAAAGGCCAGCCCTTTTAGGGTGCCGATGAATAAACGTGCCAGGATGGCGTCGTTATCTACCACATTCCCAGTTTGGGACTTGAAATAGTAGATGTGTTGGTTCGGTGAACCTTTCCCATCAAATGCTTGGAGGGTTGGAGCCTTGAACTTGGGCGGGTATGGAACCAGGTCCCATTCGGCTGGATATGGGCGGACCACCCCTGCTTCTTGGAGACCTTTCCGATTGGTAAGGGCTTCAAGGCGCTGCTCCAACTGATTCATTCTTTTAGAATGAACCTTTCTCTGGTCTTGATCGTTCTTCTCCTGCGATGAGGATTTAGACGAACCAGAGGTGGGTTGCTCTTTCTTCTCGGAGTGTTCGGAAGATGAGCTTTCTCCCTCTTTTTGTTTGCCCTTAGACTTTCTAGGGGGAGATTTCCTCCTGTCTTCGAGCAACTGTGCGAGCATCTGCTTGAGAGAGTCGATGGATTCTTGCTGAGCACGAATCATCTCAAGTTGTTCCTTCTGGACCTGGGCTTGCTGCTCCAAGCGCTTAGCGGTTTCCTCAGGAGTGCTCGTCATGTATGTGAAGGCCTCTTTCTCTATAGAAGAGTTTGAGGCCTGCGACTCTGCAATGGCAGGGTGCGAGTCATTAATCTCAATGCCCCGGGCTAGGGCATTATAGTTAATCGGGGGGATGGCCCCGGTCCGGGTGCGAGTGTGTCGGTACACTCCTTCCGGTTCAGAGTCAGACTCGTCGGAGCTGACTACAAGCTGTTTTCCCCTGCTCCTGCTCGCCATGTTAGCAGTGAGTTCTGGATACTCAGTGTCAGAGAAGATCCTCCGCCTGTAAGAGCGTCTTCTTTTGGCTGCTGGGGGAATCAGGGTCAGCTGTCTAACTAAGGACTGCTGGTTCCCGCCTGAACCGCAACGGCACTCAGAGAGCATGGAGATGAGCCGTTGGCAGCAACATGATGAAGTGGTTTGATTGGCACTTCTTTTCTCTGTCAAATAATTCCTTAGATCCATGGAAAGAGGATCGAAGAGATTAGCCTCGCAACTTCGAGGGCGGGAGGCATCCTTGCGCTGTACAGCTTGGACGCAGGATTCATAGACGCGGTTCTCACGTCGCAACTTTAGGACGCGTGCCTGGCGTCTCTGTTGAGAAGAGACGCAGCTGTCGCGTTGCTGCTTGGTGCGTCAGGGCAGGGACGTTTGAGAGAGAGTGGGCTGCTGGGCCCTACGCCTAAGGGCGCGTGCCTCTTGTACCTGACGAGGCGCGCAGGCTTCGCCTTCGCGTTTGGTGAGTTAGACTTCAGAGGACCTAATTTGGGGAGTCTCGCGTTTAGGCGGCCAAACGCGGACTTCGCGTGCTGGACGTGGCGCAGCCAAGGCACCGGATTGAACTTCGCGTCCTGCCTTAGTTGGACGATCAGAAGTCCCAACTTGCAGTTGGCGCGCACGCCTCCTCTGTCGACGCTCAGCGTTTCAGTTGCGTCGTGGAGGTGGAGAGAAACCAACGACGACTTGGTGCTGAGAGAGAAGGTGGACTGGCTGGACACCAAAGATTTTGACCGCGCGGGTCTCTTGGGAGATGCTGACGCGTGTGTTCCGCATGGCGCGGTTAGTCGCAACGGCAGTTGTGCCTGGGACCACGCGGGCCTCCTGAGAGACGTTCGCGCGTGTATCCTGCTTGGCACAGTTGGCTGCCACACCCTTTGCAGCAGCCGCGCCTGAGAGAGACTCAGAGCGGATTTCGGGGCAAGTCCCCGTAGAGACCCTGCGACAGACGCGGGTCTTAGGGCTCTTGGAGCCGGAAGAGAGAAACTCTTCATACTTTGCCTGGTCGAACTCGACGACGAGCGATTCGACCATCTTCCCCTTATGGAGGACGTCACCTTGCGCCACGATTTGTTCGTCAGTGACAAATGTAGTCCCCAGCGGAGTCGCCATCTCTTGTATGCGTCGGAAAAGGAGGATTCGATTGTAAAATTCTTTTGATTGGATAGAAGATTACAACAGATCGGTCTTCCGATTACAAGGGAGGGAGGATGTTGAGTCTTGAATCCTCCCTTTATTTAAGGCTGGGTTCTTCAAGTGGCGATGGAGAGTGAATCTTGTTCTCCGTTGACCGGGTGACTGTCGAGACCTTCCAGGGATCTCCTCTTCGGATGGTAGATGGAGTAACTCAGCTCTGTCTACCAAAACTCTCAAAGAGAAGGTAGGCAAAGAGCAACTTGAACACACAAGTTCTCTGAAGGGTTTAACTCTCTCTCTCTCTCTCTCTCTCTTTTCTCTCAGAGCTCTTTTCTTCCAGAAGTCCTCTGACCGAAAATTTAACATGTCAATCCCCTCTCTTCAATTCGTCCGAAAATCCGACCCCTTCTTCATAGCGACGGGGCTATTTATAGGGGTTTCAGGGGCGTACGTGCCTCCTAAAAATACTCCATAATGGGGGCTAACTTTCCCCGTTATGTGGGCCGTGATTGGCCCCGAAACCGGGACGGTTACAACTGAGACGCGGGTGTCAGCCCACGCGCCTTGGAGCTGTTGAGATGCGGGTTTTGACCTACGCGCCTTGGTGTGGCTGAGACGCGGCTGTTGAGCCTCGCGCCTTGATGCTGCTGAGACGCGGGTTTCGACCCTCGCGCCTTGGTGCGGCTGAGACGCGGGTTTCGACCCTCGCGCCTTGGCGCGGCTGAGACGCGGGTTTCGACCCTCGCGTCTAGAACTTGGAATTCTGCTTTTTAATGGCTTGTCTTTTAGTGATTTTTAGACAGCCTACAAATACTTAACCAGTTTAGTGTTTAAGGAGATACCGAAAAACTTCTGTCACATTCCTCTTTGGCCCGCTTAGCCCTTGCTACTGCGAATAAATTGCGAAAGGCAGAGACTTAACTGACATTCAAATAACATCCTTCTAACAATAACTTCTCTTTATTTTTCGTCAATCAAAATTTTGGGGCCGTTGCCACGGAAGGAATGTTATTTTCTTTATTTACTAAGTGGTTAGTTTTTCTTCTTTGTTTTTAATTCAATAGTAATTTGTGCTTGTAACTGTTTAAACACAGTTAGATGTATCCTAGGGTATTCGTTTAATTCTGTTTATTTTAAATTATTGTTGAAGAGTGTTGGAGATAGGTACATTTGCATTGCATCTAAAGTAGGAAACACTTTTGGATGATTTACAATTCCTTTGAATAATTACTTATCTATATACTTGCACATGTCGCACAAAAATGATTTAAGGGCAAATCCATAAACAAGATAAGATGAGAAAGTCATGACCCTATCTTAGCTCACATACCATCTCCTCACTCACTAACCCAATCCTAATTAAAATTTGAGTAGACGCTGATAGGGACATTTCAGACTCAATAGAAGATTCTTCTAAGGAGGAAGTTATTAGAATTAACTCTTGCCAAATTGGTGACTAAGATAGGGGATTAAGAGGTGAAACCTCGAAGGTTGGTAGTTTGGCTTAATTAAGCCCGTTGCTTTTGCGTGGATACCTCCCACCAATCTTGCCACCTACCTAGCTGATTAACTTGTGGTTAGATTCTGCAATATACCTCCCGCGGGTAATCTATAACTAGGAGTCGTCTAGGTTTAAGTCTACCTTAAAATATAATTGAATCATTTTTTCTCTTTTCTTTGATTGACTGGATGATCTTATTTTTATTAATTGTGCATGTCAGTGTCCGAGGGACCGAGCACATCTAGGTTAACCAAAAACAAGTCATCACCAAAAAAGATATAAATAAATAAAAATATTTCTCACGGCCTATCCACACTCATTTGTTTATTATCCATTCTATAAGCCAAACCAACCTTTCCATCCACCAACCTCTTTTTTGAACTTTCATTACCATACCCAACCCACTCTCTCATCTTTTACTTTTTATCCTACCATTTTGTGCGATTATTGTCATAATTCATCTCATCCTTTGGTACAGTATCTTTCGATAGGGTATCCGTTAGGACTAGGTTAAAATTGATTCCACACATTTCAAAGACCTACGAACGAACCCTATCCATCAAATTTCAATTCAAAATGTTGGAATTATTCTGACTCTGCGGGGACCAATTACAACAAATACTCAGTGACAATGTTCAACACATGAGGCACCTAGATATGATGGCAAGTAAGTTAGCTGGTGAATAAGAGAAGGATTTATTTTCTACTCACCCTATTCTTGATTCAAAATCAACTCGATCCATGTCAATTCAAGAACACATCAATCTTGATAAAATGAACAAAGTCTAAATTACGAGACCCATGTCAATTCAAGATCACATCAATCTTGATAAAATGAACAAAGTTCATACTACGAGACCCATGTCAATTTTATATCACATCAACATGTCTACTCATTCCATCAAGAGCACTCAATTTGTTCTTGGGCTAAAATCTTCAATTCAAGATCACTTTCATTTTCATGAAGCGAACAAAATCAATACTTGTGAGAAGCTTGTTGACAAAGTGTGCATATTTGATGACTTTTCTTGATTTCGACACAAAGTGATTAGAGATTATTTGGTTAAAATTACATCTTGTAGGGAGCAAGTTAAGTCATATTGTGAAAATAAATATGATGATGAAACTTCGTGTTTGGATGAATTGTTTCGAGATGATTTGGACACACATACGCCTCCTGAAGAGAAAGTTGAATTATATTGCGAGGATGCTTGATGAGCCATTATTTCTTGATGTATTATTTAAGGATGAGTGCGATCATAGTGGTGAGAAAACATATGTTAAGAATTTATTTCTAGAGTTCCCTTTGAGAAAAAAACTTGACTTAAGTATCTTCACATTCAATAACTAACAAATGATCAATCGTTTGAAATTCATATTTCAAGAACCCTTAACTGACCAAAGCTTTGAAAATCTTTTCGAAGATAAACTTAAGTGTTTTGGATGAATCGATTAGGGATGCTTTGGTTAGTTACACACCTCCAAAAAAATGGTTAACTCAATTTTTGAGGAGATGTATTAGGATGAGCTTAAAATTCTAGGTATTCATATTGTGTATGCCCTAATAGTTTTTTTTTGATAACGAGGATGATTTGTGAAGAATGAAAGAGGGAAGAAGAGTAGGAGGAAGTTGAGAAAAATGATGAACAAATTGGAGAGGGTGAATATAAAAATGATAAAAAGATTAACCTCTCTAATTTCACCACTAAAGAGAACATATTGGAATGATGGAAAGCGAGCTCGAGGGAAGAAACCTCACATATTGGTATCATCACCTCTTTTACCCTTTATTTCATGCATTCATTCATACATCGAGGACAATGTATGAGACAGGTGTGGCGGAGGATTTACTAACATACTAACACAGATTTTTACTAACAAATTTTTTTCTTTTAAAAATATTTTGAAAAAAGAAACAAAACTTTGATTTATATTTGTAAGTAATTAAGTTAATTTTAAGAAAGAAGAAATCACAATTAAGATATCTTAATACTTGATCAAAAATAAGATTATTTTTTGATTTCTAGGATTAGGAGAAAAAATTAGAAAAGTAGTTTAGTCTTGATTTTTACCTTGAGAAAATATGTATTCTTCATACACTTACACACATAAAATTTAAAACAGAGACTCTTGTGCCTTATTTATAAATATATATATGAAAATAAAAAAATCTAATTATTGATTAGCTAGGTGCTTTGGCCTAAGAAAGCCTTGATATTTACGCGAAAGGTAATTAGGTAAGTTTGAAAAAAATATATATACAATATATGTATTAGCCTATCTAATAATCAATTAGTTAGGTATTAGGGCCTCAAGAAACCTTGATATCTACACACAAAAAAATTAGATGAGTTATACATTTTAAAAAAAGGGAAGTGCTTAAAGGGCAATGAAGTGGTAATACTTCGAACTTCTTTCAAAAAAAAGAGGCATAAGAGTTGGAATTGAAGATCTCGAGTCAACAATCACGGTCACAAAGAATCAAATGACTTAGGATAAAATAATAGATTAGATGAGAAATTCAGTTTGAATCCTTACCTATAATGATAATTTGATGATCCTAAGACTTATAAATTACTTGATTTTTACAAAAATATTTCAAATATTTTTTAATTTCAAAAATGAGTTTTTAAAAATACTAACACTTTATTTTTCTTTCTTTTACGGATTTTGTGGGTGTAATTCACTGAAAACCCTCATGAGACAAAACTCGTCCTTTAAGGAAAACCTAGAGGTTTAACGGCTTGTTGCATGTGCTAAGTGCAACCGTGATTCCTACGAAAGTGAGTTAGGTTAGATTAGTTTTTCTCTTTTAGTTTTGCCCGAGGACGATAAAAAGATAGGTGTGGGAGTGTGATTGAATCTCAATATTGCATTATTATCATCATATTTGCACATTTATCCTTGATTATTTCGTATTTAATTTTGTTATTTAACTCTCTTTTTGATTATGGTGTGTAGTTACTTAAATAGGAAGATAAAGATAAAAGAAGCTTCTATTTTATCCCTAATCCTATTTAAATTTAAAAATTTCAATTTAAATCAATTTAAAATCAAGAGGATGAAAGGATATATCATTTTCTCCACAATTTAAATTCAAAATGAGAAGATATATTTCTAGAAGATGGATGAGATAAAACTAATCCTAATTGGAGATAAGGAGGATAATTAAAATAAAATTTGAAGTTCAAAATCAATTCAGACTCAGATTCAGATTATACACCTCTTAGTATTCAGATCATAATTTTCTCTACAGAAATTCAAATTCAATGATTCAAGATGATACAGAAAGAGGACTTAAGGGCCACAATTTTTATGTTGACCATTATGTCAATGTCAACCATCTGTGAGTCATATTCAGCAATCAACATGCCAACTTGTTGCAGATCAGTTCAGAATTGAATTCCTCATATTTAATTGGGATTGAATTAAACCACTTAATGTATATCTTATTGTGATCGGCTCTAAGGCCTATTTAAAGAGCTGAAATCTTTCATAAAAATTATCTCCACATCAGAGATCATAATTTAGGATTTTTCTTTAATTTTTTTTCCAAATTTCTTTTATAATATTTTAGAATTTAGTTCTAGTTCAAACTTTGTAAAGAAAGAGGCTTTTGTAATTGAAGGTAACAGTATCAATAACAAGGTTTTTCTTTCTAATTTATTTTTATTTACTTACTTTCTTTACTTGCTTTCTCTTTTACCATGCTTTCTTTAGTTTTCACCATGAGTAGTTAATTTTCTTCATGACTTGCTAATATCTCCGCCACTACTTCTAATTTTAGGTTAGAATAAACCAATTGGATCATATGCATGATTAACCCTAGAATTAGTTAAAGTTCTTAAAGGCACATGATGATGACTAGTTAAATCCATATATGTTAATACTTTTCAATAGTTTTTCTTATTCTATACTTAGATAGCTTTGATAATTTAATGTTGAATCTTGGTTATTCTTCTTATTCTATGCTTAGAGATAGTTTAATGTTAGATCTTAATTAGTGATTATTCCAAATAGGACTTAGTTTTTATCTTATGTATCTTGCTTGAATTGAAGGCAACTCCAAGATCTAAATTTATAATCTAAAATGAAGTAACTTCTAGCATAGGTTAGTAAGTTAGTGGTGGTAGACAATTAGCAGGTCATATTTCTATAACTCTTTTCTAAAACCCTAGATTAGTCACCAAATTCTATATTCTTTTTTATACTTCTAGCACTTAACAATTTAGTTCTTTTTTAGAAGAAAAGTTTAGTGTTTAAGGAGATACCGAAAATGTTCTATCGCATTTCTCGCTGTGAATTCGACCCGCTTAGCCCTTGCTACTGTGAATAAATTGTAATAGGTAGAAACTTAACTGACATTCAGATAACATCCTTCTAACATTAACATCTTTCTGTTTTTCATTAATCAGCCACGAAAACAGCGGCATTTCAGAGTCCTCTCATTTGGCAGTTGGGTATATGAGTTCTAATAGGAGACTACTTCTTATTTCTCCTATAAATAGAGAGGTAGAGTGAGAGAAAAGGATCATCTCAGATATTCAAGCTTAGGATTTTCTTTAGTATTCTTTTTCTTCTGAATTTTCATAATTTCTAGGATTTTAGTTTGAGTGATTTGTAAAGAAACGAAGAAGCGATTGTAATTTGATGGTGACAACTTCAAAAAACAAGATTCTTTTTTTCTTCTTTCAGTTTATCTTGTCTTCTTTATTTGCTTTAGTTTTTCATTATCCAATATTTTCCTTTATACACCATGTTTAGTTTAAGGTCTATTATTCTTAACTAATATACTTCATGGTTTTCTAATCTCTCCACCAGTACTTCTAGTTCTATATTGGATAAACTGTTTGCATCTTATGGATGCTTAAAACCCTAGGACTAGGTAATCTCTTTGAAGACTTATGATGATAAAAAGTTAAACTGATTATTAATACTAGTTCATAGTTTTACTTATTTTATGCTTAGATGGCTTTGATAGCTAAATGTTAAATCTAAACAATTTTTCTTATGCTATACTTAGAAAGCTTTGATAATCTAATATTGAACTTTGACTAGTGTGATTTATTTAGAAATAGCATAATAGCTTTTCATCTTATTAGTCTTAGCAAATTTTCTAGGAACATTTTTATGATTCAACATGAAGTTTAACCTTTATTAAATAGTGAGTTAGTGGTGGTAGATGATTAGTGAACTTGATATTTTTTCTTATTAAAAGAAAAACATCCAAACAACACACACACTTTTCTTGTCTTATCTTCTTTCTTCAAAAGGAGATATCTTTTAGAACTCGACTGAAATGCTTGCATCGCATCCTTCCCTGTGGATTCGACCTGCTTAGCCATTAGCTATTGCGGTTAAATTGTGAAAACAGAGACACGATCTCGAACATCAGATAATACTTTCCTAAACTCTCTCTTGTGTTTTCAACAATTAAATTTTGGCGTCGTTGCCGGGAAAGGTACAGTAGAGCTCAAATAAGTTTTTTTTCTATTTGTGTGTGCAGGATAGTTTACAGAAAAGTAGCAACTGCAGAGGATTAGGAGCATCTCAGCAACTCTGCTGAAGAAGGCAGAACTCCAACAGACTCCAAAGAGCCACACAAACGCGACAAAGGTTGTAGATCTGTGGCCTTCTTAGTAAGTTTGGGTATCTTCTTTCTTGTAGTATCATTTTATTAGAGTTCTCTATCTTTTGCAGTTAGAAAATTTCATTGTAAACTTACCTGCATGCTATTTCTAATAGTAACAGTAATTGAGTGATAAAAAAATAGATAGACTTGCATCTAACCATTCGTCTAATTTGTTTAAATTTTCAATTACTAGTGAAGAGTGCTTGAAACAATGTAAATTCACATTGCATCTTGATTAGGAAGCACTTTTAATTGATTTACAATTACATTGAGAGAATCAGGGTTGGGATTTATTTGATGATTTAGCAGAGAAAACCCTGCAATGGGAGCCAGCCTCGGAAAAACCTAGGAATTCACAATCTATAACTTCAAGAGGAGGGCTCCTATCTCTAGAATCATCCATAGCTGTCGAGGCTAAGATTGCTACCCTAATGAGAAGGATAGAGGCTCTGAAAACAAAAGAGCCTGCCAGTGTCAACCAGATCAACCCACCACCAATTCACAATCCGGGTTGTTCATATTGTCAGGCACCAAACCATGTCTTTGAAGAGTGCCCTATTTTTCACACCCAACAAGTGCCACTAGAACACTTGAACGCGGCTTATTCACGGCCGCCACACAACCCCTACTCACAAACATACAATCCCGGCTGGAGAAATTACCCCAATTTCTCCTGGGCCCAAAACAATCCTCCCAGGCCTAATTTTTCCAATAATTTTCACCACCCTACTCCTTCACCAACTTTTCCCAGTCAAGCCCCAGCTTCCTCCTCCCAAGGCTCACCAATGAAAAGAAAATCAGTAAATTGGAGGAGAGCATAGAGGCTTTCATAAAGTCCCAAACCGCTTTTATGCAAAACCAGGGACAAACTTTGAACAATCATTCACAGGCCATATCGAGATTAGAAATGCAGATGAGCCAGTTAGCTAGCTCCCTAAGTGAAAGACCAAAGGGTACTTTGCCTAGTCAGCCGCTAGTTAACCCAAAAGCCTCCAATCAAGCGTATGAAATTCAGGATCCATCGATTAACCAGTGCAATGTTGTTCACATACTGCGATCTAAAAAGAAGGTAGACAACCAGGTTTACCAACAGAAAAGTCCAGTCCATCCTGATCCCACTCTAGCCTCCACCTCTGATAGTTCCTCCCAATCGTTCCACAAACATCTGATAAGGACAAAGCTGCTGAACAAGTTCATAAGCCTGTAGCACCCTTTCCCAATAGGCTTAGGAACAACAATAAGAATATGCACATGGAGAAAATGCTAGAGATGTTCAACTAGGTCAAATTGAATGTGCCACTTCTTGACGCTATCCAACAAGTCCCAGCTTATGCCAAATTTCTTAAGGATATGTGTACGAAGAAGTGAAAGACCAATTTGCCCAAGAAAGTGTTCTTGGCCACTAATATAAGCGAAATTCTGTCTGGTCCCATTCCGGTGAAATACAAGGATCCCGGATGTCCCACCATTTCCTACACTATAGGACAGACCGAAATCAGTAGAGCGCTTCTTGACCTGAGAGCAAGTATCAACTTGCTACCTCTCTCAGTATACCAGCAACTGGGGTTGGGCGAGCTAAGCCCAACTCGAGTCACATTCATCTAGTTGACCTATCTGTGAAGATACCGAACGGGAAAATCACAGACGTCCTCATCTGGGTCGGGGATTTCATTTACCCCGTTGACTTCATTGTGCTTGAGACCCAACCTGTGTCCAATCTTAGGTCTCAAACTCCATCATCTTAGGGCGCCCATTGCTTGCTACACCAATGCCATAATCAACTATAGGAACGGGTCCATGTGATTGACTTTTGGAGACATGATAAAGGAAGTCAATGTCTTCAATCTTGGAAGACAACCTAGGGATGTCAATGATCAGACGTTTGAGGTCAATTCTATTGAAAACCTGACCAGTGAGCATGAGGAAAGCATGGAGATAGAAACAGAGGCAGAGTTTGATCTGGAGGCTGAGGATTTTAATCTAGACCAGATCGTAGATTCAGCAGTGGATTGGGTATCAAACCCAGGTGTACCTCATCATAGGATTAAAAGCCCTGAGATTGCCTCCAATGAAGCAACACCTTCCCTAGAGCTAAAAGCCCTGCCCGAACACCTCAAGTACGCCTACATGGGCAGAAAGGACACCTTGCCAGTCATCATAGCATCCCACCTGACTGAGCAACAAGAGGATAGCTTAATGTCTATTCTGAAAAGCCATAGGGAAGCCATTGGATGGACGATGAAGGACATTAAGGGAATAAGTCCAACCATATTACAACATAGAATCCATTTAGTGATGAAGCAACCCCTAGGAGGGACCCACAACGCAGGCTTAACCCTCTCATGCAAGAGGCAGTTAAGGCTGAAATTCTAAAACTATAAGATAATGGGATAATTTATCCCATTTCTGATAGCCAATGGGTTAGCCCTGTTCATGCGGTCCCAAAGAAGGCTGGCTTTACGGTGGCAGAAAATGTGGAAAAAGAGTTGGTACAAACAAGACTGCCTACCAAGGTTCGTGTTTGTATCGACTACAGGAAGCTAAATGCAGCTACCCGTAAAGACCACTTCCCGCTACCCTTCATCGACCAAATGCTTGAGCGTTTGGCTGGACATGAGTACTACTGCTTCCTAGATGGGTACTCGGGATACAATCAAATCCCCATTACTGCAGAAGACCAGGGAAAGACGATATTCACCTGCCCGTTCAGAACCTTGGCTTATCGGTGCATGCCTTTTGGATTGTGCACTGCTCCCGCAACGTTTCAACGGTGCATGCTTAGTTTGTTTTCTGACATGGTGGAACATTTTCTTGAGATTTTCATGGATGACTTCTCCATCTACGGAGATTCATTTGATCAGTATCTTCATCACCTAGAGTTAGTGCTACAAAGATGCATTGAGAAGAACCTAACTCTAAACTGGGAAAAATGTCACTTCATGGTGGGCAGGGGATTGTCTTGGGCCATGCGATTTCGAGGAGAGGCATAGAAGTGGATAAGGCTAAAGTAGAAGTGATTGCTAAGCTTCCACCACCCAAAAGCATCAAGGATATTAGATCCTTTTTAGGGCATGCTAGGTTCTACTAACGGTTTATTAAGGACTTTAGCAAAATCGCGAAGCCCTTAACCAACCTGCTCGCTAAGGACGTGTCCTTTGATTTCAACGATGAATGTTTCAAGTCATGGGGGAAGCTTAAGTAAGAACTTATCTCTGCGCCTATTATTTCTGCTCCTAATTGGGCCCAGCCGTTTGAAATCATGTGTGATGCATCTGATTTTTCTATTGGCGCTGTTCTAGGACAGCGCATCGATAATAGGCCGCACGTGATTTACTATTCGAGTTGGACATTGAATGACGCCCAACAGAATTATACAACGACTGAGAAGGAATTCTTGGCCGTTGTCTTTGCGTTAGAAAAGTTCCGGCCCTACTTGTTAGGTTCGAAGACGGTGATTTTTACGGATCACTCGGCTCTGAAATACCTCATGACCAAGAAGGAAGCAAAAGCCCGACTGATTCGGTAGATCCTTTTGTTTCAAGAATTTGACTTAGAAATTCGGGATAAATGAGGTATAGAAAATGTGGTCGCTGATCATCTCTCACGAATTCCGAATGCACCAACCATCCAAGCTCCGATCAACGAGGATTTCCCAGACGAGCACATCCTAGCCATTCTTAAGGAACCCTGGTATGCGGACATTGTTAATTACCTGGCCACGGGACAATTACCTGCTGACTGGACAAAGCAAGACCAATACCGCTTCTTTGCCCAAGTACGGTACTTCTTCTGGGAAGAACCGTATCTTTTTAAGTATTGTCCCGACCAAATTATTAGACGATGCATACCTGACGAGGAACAGAGGAGTGTGCTCAGCTTTTACCATGACCTTGCATGCGGAGGATACTTCGGTCCCCGCAAGACTGTCGAGAAGGTTCTACAAAGTGGGTTCTACTGGCCCACTTTGTTCAAAGACTCATATCATTTTTGCAAGTCATGTGCAAATTGTCAGAAAATTGAGAAAATTTCAAGAAGAGACATAATGCCCCTAAACACGATCCTTGAAGTTGAAATTTTTGATGTACGGGGTATCGATTTCATGGGGCCTTTCCCCAATTCCTTCGGCAACCAATTTATTTTGGTTGCTGTAGATTATGTCTCTAAGTGGGTAGAAGCTGTGCCAACTAAGACGAATGACAACAAAGTGGTTGTCAAATTTCTCAAAGAGAACATCTTCTCCCGATTTGGCACCCCTAGAGCGATAATTAGTGATAATGGATCGCATTCCTGCAACAGAGTTTTTGAAGCTCTGATGCGAAAATATTCCATCAATCACAAGTTATCGACTCCGTATCATCCCCAGACAAATGGGCAGGTCGAAGTCACCAACCGATAGATCAAGTTCATTCTGGAAAAGACTTTCGGACAAAACCAAAAGGATTGGTCGGTTAAGCTCAATGATGCATTGTGGGCTTACCGCACTGTTTTTAAGACAGTTCTGGGGATGTCTCCTTATAGAATCGTGTTTGGAAAAGCCTATCATCTGCCAGTAGAATTAGAACATCGGGCCCTCTGGGCAATTAAGTAACTCAACTTTGATCTGACCAAGGCTGGTGAACTTAGGAGACTGCAGATTTTAGAATTAGAGGAGATACAGAATGAAGCCTATAAGAATGCCCGAATCACCAAGAGCAGGACTAAACTTTTTCATGACCAAATCATAACCCGGAAAAACTTTACACCGGGAGATAGGGTTCTGCTGTTTAACTCTAGGCTTCATATTTTCACGGGGAAGCTGAAAACTCGTTGGTCAGGACCGTTCATTGTGCGCACTGTATTCCCACACGGTGCTGTGCTTATTGCAGACCCTAAGAACAACACAGAATTCAAAGTGAATGGGTAAAGACTGAAACCCTTCTTGACCAATGAGCCTATGACTCCAGATGATAGTGTGCTGACTCTTTTTGCCCCGTCATACACCTAACCACAACAAATAAATTAAAAAAAGAAAAAAAAAAGAAAAACTTGCTTATATGCTTACCCCTTCTACATTCTTTTTGACATTTCTTTAGCCTATTCGCACTTGGCCGGCCCGAGTCCACGAAGACGGTGACATCATTTCTTCCCCCTATTTATTGCATTTACATTTCCTTATGCATTCATTGAGGACAATGCATTAGATAGGTATGGAGGGGTGCTAACACTTTTTCTTTTTCCTTTTATTCTTTCTTTTTCTTTCAAAAAAAAATCTCCAGATTGAAAAGAAATTTCATACTCTTTATAAAAATACCAAAAGATTGTAGGAATTACGGGAACCTTATTAATGAATCTTTATTTTTGCCTAAATAGATAAGAAAGATTGGTTTGACTAAAAAGTTAGAAGGGATAAGGAAAATAACTCATATTTATTTAGCCTTAGTAGAATATGCATAACCCACACACATGCTTGGGATTTAGAGACACAACCCTTGAAAAAAAAAAAGAAGCTGGATAATTGTGCCTCAAGAAGCATGATTACTCACGCCCAAAAAAAAATTTCTATATACAATAATGTATAAATAAATCTTGATTTCCTGGCCTACTCCACTTGCATATTTGACCTAAAGGGTGTTTTTTCACCTGGTGCCCTAAGACCATCTGGTTTGGGAGTCATCGGTTTGATATGTATCACATAAGTGAAGTAGAAAGCCTAATGGAATCAAGAATAATAAGTAAATATTCATAAAATTAAATGATATTCAAAGTTGAGCTGAAAAATCTCAAGCACATCACACTTACACATTATACATATCTATCTAAAGCAAAATAAAAGAATGAGTTAGAAGTACAAGATCCTTTCTAAATTTAAAGAAAAACCATAGTTTCTTCGTTTATGAAGGCTACAATATAAGAGGACTTATGAGAGTTAAACCTAATTCTTATATCATTCGGTCATTTTTACTTAGATAATTGAAAGTTCTTTTTAATAAAAAAAATTCCTAACAACTAACTTCTTTTCTTTACTTACTAGATTTTGTGGGTGCAATTCGCTGAAAACCCTCAGGAGACAACACTCCTCCTCTAGGGAAAACCTAGAGGTTTAAAGGCTTGTTGCACATGCTCAGTGCAATCGCGTCACCTACGAAAGTAGTATAACAATTTTCTTATTTTTGCTCGAGACGAGCAAAAAGATAAGTGTGGGGGTGTGATTAGTCTCTAATTTTGCATAATTTTCATCATATTCTCATATTTATTTCATGTAAAATTCTGCTACTAAAACCTTGCTTGCTTGATCCTAGGTCCATGGTGTGCAAATGAAGAAGAAGACCTAAATCACCATTTAATTGGTGATTAAAAGCCTACCAAGTAGCCATTGACTTTAGATTGAAGATTTTGTCAGCCCAGGGTATCAAATCACGAATCCAAGACATACAGAAGTCAGACAACAGACTGGGTGACGCACTGCCCAAAACTGGGCACGCGCCGCTCTGCCTGGGCCGCGGAAACTCGGCCCTGGCCGCGTTTCCGCGGCCCTTTGGGCGCGCGCGCCTGCGCTTTGGGCCACGTGCTTCCCACGTGGCCCCCTTTCCCCTGGTGCCTATAAATACCCCCTGGGGTCTTCAATTTGAGCAGATCCAGAACTTTAGCAAGTTTTTGTAATCTTGTTTTTAGGTTTGTAGTTGTTATTGTTGTTGTTCTTCTAGTTGTTGTTTTAGCCATTAGAGTGAAAGAGAGAGTGTGTAAGTGTTGTATTGGAAGGGTGACAAGCTAATACAAGTACTACTTCTCTTGCTTCTTTCCATTTACTTGTCTTTGCCATTTGCTTTTACTTCCTTGTTGTAGTATAGCTTCCTTCTTTTTCACTCCTTTTCTTTTACTTTGTTGTAGTGTAACTTCCTTTCTTTAACTTTTCTTTTCTTTTGTTTGCTTGTAGTGTAACTCCCTCTCTCCATTTTTTTCCTTTGTTGTTTCTTTTACTTTTATGGCTAACTAACTTTTCATTAGCATGGCTAACTAACTACTAACCCACTAATTTTTAATACTTGATTGATAACCCAAATGAGTCAATAGTGTCAAACAAGCCTTGTGCAAACAAGAGCTATGGCATCTTAAGACGAGGATTTTAACTCTAATTTACTTACAAGTATTTACTTTTTTATACTTCATGCTTAATGAGTTTTGATGATCTATGAGTTGTGTACTTTACTTGTTATTGTAAGTTAGAGACTTCTCCTTTTAACTTTGCCGATACCAATAGTGCACTCGAGTCTTCCCTTATTCTCGCCTTCTATTGGATCTTGATAAGGGAATGTCCGAGTTTTTGCCGTGTAAAGCTAAGTTTTAGGATGAACTTTCACTCGATTTCCACGTGAATAGTTCCAATGCAAAAGGTTTGTGTTCACCTATGATCTATCGTGAGGCTATCTTCCAAAAGTTAGAAATTAGTGGAAGCACTTAGTAGAAAGTTAGCTATGCATTTTTACAACTAAAATACAAACCACCAAAACATTTTCCAGCTATTCTTAAAAATAACTTGTTTTCACTTTTCAATTCTTTATTTGAAAATAAGAACTTTCTTTCTTCTTGAACTTTTAAGCCGCATCAAGCTTCCATCGCTCTCCCTCCTTGTGAATACGACCCGTATAGCCACTTCGCTACTACGGAAGAATCACAAAAGCAGTAACATCAACCCACACTTCCTTCTCTTATTTTAGTGCTTGGTTTTTGTCGATCAGTAACCCAATTTGGCGTAAAGATATGTCTTTAGCTTGAAAGATAGCTTATAGTAGCCAGTAGTAGACAAACTATTGAGTTATCTATTTGAGGATATTTATGTAATATTAATAGAGATTAATGGCCTTGACATATTTAGAGACTTGGCCAGGTATATAGTATCGTGTCGTGCATATCCATGTTATTTATCGTTGTATACCATGCATATGTTTATCTTGTTCCTTTCATGATTATATGATTTCGATGTTATATGTGGATATCTCTTAGTTTCCTCCGCAACCTAGCATTGAGTCATTCTCAGGGTCATGGTCGGAGGGCAGCCTTGCGAGGTAGACTTGTTAGCGTTCTAATGCCCGTTGATTTATCGTTTTCAAATTGTCCGTGGGTGTCCGTAGAGGTACTGAGTGATTGCACATATTTATTGCATTATTCTTTATTACATTCTTACATCTATCCTGTAATAAATCCTGCAAATTATCTTATCTTAATGTCTTAATTTTGTGTCCTCCTAGTTTGTATTACCCAAATCCTCAATGGAGGTTCCCTATATGGGAAGTCCTGTGTGGACGATATAGTGAAAATCTTTCTGTGTGAAGGTGGGGACGTAGAGCAGTGGCTCGAACCTCGAATCATATCCTTGTGTTTGCGATTGATCCACTATCTCTTAACTCTCTCTCTTATTTACCTTGCATTATTTCATATTGTTCATTCATAGATATATGCTTGGTATTGTTTGTGCGCCTCACTTGTGTTGAACCAAGAGAGCTTTACATAGCACCTCAACACTTATTTAGAGGAATTTAGAGGAGATAGTCCAGATCCCTTCACCGAGAATTCGGCTACATTCTTTGGTTATACTAAGTGTGTTGAAATTAGTTTTTATTTCCATATCATTTGTCATTAGATTAGCCATACACCTATTCACCCCCTCTAGAGCCTACGCTCCTGATATTAGGTTTAACCACCTAGGAGTAAGATCTTGGTTAGCTAATCTAGCATTTGCATTTGCACACATATAGTTTACACTCATGGATTACCTTGCTCCTCCCATGTTTGATGTTCTAACATCAATATGTGAAAACTTAGAATGCGTATATACCTAAAAACCCTAGGAATGTATGTGTACCTTGCTACTACCAAGAAATCTTATCTTGATAATAACAAGCATATAGAGGCCAATGCACAAGCCCTAGAGGCACTTAGGTAAACATTAAACAAAGAATATTTGTCTATGGTTTCTCATTGTGATTCCGCCTTTACAGTGTGGAACACCTTGACCTCTCCAAAGCTTCAAACACCGAAATATGTGGAGGCGGAATCTAGTGGAGATGAGTCCGACCAACCTTGCTACATGGTCCAAGGGAATGACTCCTTTGAGGTAAATTCAGAAACTCAACTAGATGATAGTGCTAGTTCTTCAGGTGATGATTACGTTGATGCTGATGCATTAAATAAAGAACTATCTCTTGTTTGTGAAAACTTATTACAATAATACCAACTCTTGAAAAAAACTTTTAAAATAAAAGAAGAAAATAAGGATTTGTTTTCAAAACTTAACATGGCTTTGCAAGAAAGGGATGAGATTTCAAATGAAAGGGACTCATTGAAATCACAACTTGATCTTGTCTTAAATGAAAACAAAATCTTAAAAAATAAAAATGATTGTGATGATGTTTTGAAGTAAATGAAGTTCTATCTTCAAAACTGTGGTTGGAGTGTTGGCTTTGAGCCTTATCCCTCTATTGAGAGGTTGATCTTGTTTAGGCTAAGTGTCAATCCCTCTAAGTATAGAGGTAAGAGTTGTGCCTTACCTCTTGTGAAGAGGTTGTGTTTGTTGGAGAGAGGAGTTGTGTACTCCTAATTTGTATTACCCAAATCCTCAGTGGAGGTTCCCTGTGAGGAAGTCCTGTGTGGACGATATAGTGGGAATTCTTCTGTGTGAAGGCGAAGACGTAGAGCAGTGACTCGAACCTCGAATCATATCTTGTGTATGCGATTGATCCACTATCTCTTAACTCTCTCTTATTTACCTTGCATTATTTCATATTGTTCATTCATACATATATGCTTGGCATTGTTTGTGTGCCTCACTTGTATTGATCCAAGAGAGCTTTACATAGCACCTCAACTCTTATTTAGAGGAATTTAGAGGAGATAGTCCAGAGCCTTTCACCGAAAATTCAGCTACACTCTTTGGTTGCACTAAGTGTGTTGAAATTAGTTTTTAATTCCGCATCATTTGTCGTTAGATTAGCTATAAACCTATTCATCCCCTCTAAGTTTACTTTCATAACTTGTGGTCAAATTTTTTAATATACCCTCTATGGATAGTCTAACCAGTTAGGAGTCATCTAGGTATAATGTCCACCCTAACTTAGGCTAGATTTTTTTTCTTTTTATTTGTTTCTTTGTTTGCTTGTTTTTTTTTTTGTTTTTGACATTTTGGTGATATGGATTATAATTACAATTATTCATATGCAAATAGTGATCCATATTTCACCCCAACCTCTTTTGACTCGGATATTACCAACCCGGAATATCATAACTTTAACCAACCAAGTATGCCAGATTGGTCTTATCTGAGTCAATATATGCCCCTGTCTCAATACTATGAACAAGACTGGAACAATCATCACCACTCTTTACAGAGTCAGTGGGGATACAACTCCTCTGAGTCATACATTCAACCACCTAACCAACATCCAACTTCATATACTCTTTCTCCCGAATAGCCATTAGAAGAATCAATTGATTGGGAAAAGAGGATGGAAGCCTTAGAAGAGCTTGAGCGATTAATTCAAGTTTAGAAGGCTCAAAATCCGATCAAAATTTTCAAATCAAAGATTCTTACTCTACTTTTCAAGAAGAACATACCGACTTTGAAATGAGTACGGAATTCATGATTCAATTCCAAAGTGATCCTTTAAATATGACAGAAACAAGACTTAGTTGATTGCAAACCATGCGTAGGAATAAAAAACTCTCCCTACCCAATCTTTGACTATTCCCGATACTTCTAGCCATATTGATGAAAATAAAGAATCATGGAATCTTGAAGACTCTGACCAAGATTCAATTTCATCACACAAACTTGAACTTGATCAATTCCAAACCTTGGACAAATTGGCAAGTTTTCATTCAATAAGATTGAACTTGAATATGAATGTGATCCCGATCCCCAACCTTGTAATTCAGCTCCTATCTTCGAGTCTACGTTGACTCTGGTATCCTTACCCAATTTGGATTAATTTCCCGAGCCAACATTTATTCTTGTACCCATAGATTTAGAAATTGAGTCACCAACTTTGGACAGTCACATTCTATTGACGAGAAAAGAATGTAAATTTTAATTCTTAGATTTGTACTCAATTCTTGAACCAAAATTGACTCTAGCTCAAAGTTGATTTTTCCGAGTTAGTATTGGTTCCCGAACCTATCACTCTTAAGCATAAGTCAACTATTCACTTAAGTCACATTCTTTTGTTGGACATAGTTATAGACTAAGATGACTCTGTGATGATTTTTCAAGTCTGGTAATGTAAAAGGAATAAGTTTCAAGATAAAATCTTTCATGATCTTATTCATTTTGGGAATTGTAAATATGTAAATAAAAAAGAGGTCAATAAAGGTCGGTTCCAAGATAATTCACGTCATTTAGATTGGGTAGAAATAATTGGCGTAATCCAACCACCACCGGAACCGCCACCTTAAGATAATATTTTCCTTCGCTTTCTTATTTTTCATGTATTTATGCATTTATTCATACATTGAGGACAATGCATGAGATAGGTATGTGGGGGGGGGGGGTTCTAACATAACATAGATTTTCTTTTTATTTAAAAAATAAAAAATAAAAAAATAATATTTTCTTTGCCTTTAAAACTTTTGAAAAGAGGAATAATATTTTGACATATTTTTTTGTAAGAAATTAAGTCAATTTTAACGAATAGGAAAATCATAATTAGGATTTCTTATACTTGGTTAAAATAAGATTATTTGTTTGATTTCTAAGGTTAGGAAGAAAACTTAAAAAAGTAATTTAGTCTTGATCTTTACCCTGATGAAATATGCAACTTTATAACACTTACACACTTAGAGTTTAAAAACATAGATTCTTATGCTTTATTAGAAAATATGTATAAATATATCAAAAAAAATCCTCTGATTAAGCTGAGTACTTATGCCTCATAAAGTATAAGTATTCAAGCCTAAAAGTGGTCCATATAATAAATAAAATTCTTAGTTTTGTGGCCTTATTTGCTCGAGTCCTTAAGTCCTTGGGGTGTTTTCTCGCCCGGTGCCCTAAGACTGTCCAGTATGGGTGTCACCGACTAAAGGCTCGTTACATGGGAAGATTAGAAAGCCTAATAAAACTAAGGATTAATACCACCAAATGTATATGTAAAAAAATAAGGCATAAGAATTAAAGTTAAAGAACCCCTAGTCAAAATATTCAGTCACGAATGTGCAAATGATTTAGGATAAAGTAATAGATTAGATGAAAAATACAAGTTTGTAGGTTTTAAAAGACAAAATAAATTATCTTCTTAATGCCTTAGTTTTGCAGGTTTGTCTTAATGAAGGGAGAATAGATAAGACAAAATAAATTTGAGTTAAATTCAGATTTATTTGGATATATCTGGTTAGCTTGAAGATAATCCGAGATATATTTCAGTTAAATCAAAATTTTTAGGACTTATTCAATTAGCTGAAGCATCAATGAAGATAAGATTAAATCCAGAAGTCTAAAGGTAACCTCATCAATATATAAATGTATATTTAAAAGATTGAGATGAATATTCATAAGATGCAAAGAGATAAGACACAATCTGTCACGCCCTGCTTCCTAAAAAACGTGAAGACAGAGTCACGATGAGAGTCGACGATGATATGCACGAGGAAAATACCCCACGCATATACACTAAGCCTAAAGTAACCTGAACAAGGTATATAATCATTATAGTAAATCAATATCACTGCAATGTCACATATAAACATCCACACATGATGACATATGAAAAGAAAATAGAAGAAGCATGAGTCCAAATGCATAGAATCATGAAAGCAATAGATTAAAGAAGAGACAGAAAATACCGAGAAAAGATGATCGAGTAAGAGAGAACTCTGGCTCCCCAAGATGTTTGTGATCCTCTCCAAATACCTGATTAGTAATAAATAGCCATAAATCTGGATATGCAAATCCAGGGAGCCAGAACTCCTGGTGAATGTGTAAGAATAAACTAGAAAGTGCATGTACATATAATATGTGACCAAATAAAAAAATTATATATACTGGAATAAGAAATTACATGAAGAAAGTAAATAAACAATAATGTGAATAGCACACAGTAGAGTATGTGTCCAGTCAGGTATTCAATCGGTGCCTATCACAATCTACATATCAAGCGGGTAGAGTCAGTTATTACTAGAGTCAGATGTCCAATCAGGTCAGGTGTAATATCGGGTATCTAATATATATACATGTATCAAGCAAAGACAATCAATTACAGTACATTATTATTTATTATTCAGTGAACACCAATTGCTACCTGTAATAGACGCATCTCATACTACGCCTATCACACATGTCAATCGGGGTCCTAAGTTATTGAAATTGATCAGTTGGAGACATTGTCCATGCTTTAGGTGGGTCCCATACATACCCGGGACCACGGCCTAGGCTCCTGGCGCTGAACCAGGCCCTACTGCAAGGTAGTCAGGAACATGTATAACATGTATAATAGGAATAAGAACAGGACAGGGTGCCAGTCATCCCCCAAGAACCCTGCAGTGGAACTCTCTTTCGGCTGTACAACCTATATCCTAGGTCCACCCAAAATATAGACGTTGTCTCCTCTATCAATTTCCCCAATCTCAGTGTAAGTTGTTTAATATCATCATGATATTTAGAATAAGTAATGACCTGTTGACATGAATAGATAATCTGGGCAAAATATATAATCAACTTAGATCTTCAAAATTATTGATATCCAAGTCCTAGTATATAAAATACATACTCATTTATATCGCACCAATCATCACTATCCAATCTTAATTATGACCATCATACACTCTTACTTCCATTAAGTTAAAACACAAGATTCAGAAATTTAAGTAACTAGTCAATTATGTATATACATGCCATCAAGTCAAGTCAAACCAATCTACGTCTACTCCTCAACTCAAGATCAACTCCAACTCAATCGAATCTACTAACAAATTCAAGTCCAATATCTCGTTCTTTTAATAAAGAATCTCCTATTTAGTCAATCATCAATATCCGACTGAACTTTCACATGTTTTACCATCAATAAGAATAATCAAATCTACGGATAATGTCACCTAGATATTCACTCATATAACCACCATCATGAATCAGTCAAATCCAAGATCTAAATATAATTATAGTTTAAGTTATATCACCAATAGTTTCAATCCTAATCAAGATAATAACTAAGGAGTTGGACATCCTTAAACTACAAGAAATCTAAAAAGTCTCTGCACTCAAACTTCGATATCAATAAACATCATTACTCAGATAATTTATCAGTAAATATATCCAATTAAAATACTTGCAACTAATAATCCAAAATCAGTATTATATGATAGATCAAAAATCACGACAAGGTATTCTCCCATATGATTAGAATCCAACTATTATTGATCTCATCTAATTATGAATCAAGATCCTATGTAAATCTCAAGTTGAACTCTAGGTCCATATATAAATCCAAGCATCAAGATAAATCAATCTTTAGGTAACATCTTATTTAATCCATCTATATTGTCCAAATGAATTCTCGTCTGAAACATCATCAAATAAATGTCCCATAATATCTCAAATAAGTCTACAAATATGAACCAGGTTAATCTCAAAATCAATCAAAGTCACAGTCTAATGTGTACGATAATTAGCCTAGAATCAAAGTAATAATCTTTCACACATGCAATGATATTGGTAAACACTCATACGAACTAACTAAGTAGGATGAGCACTCACCAATGTCTCATGAAGGAATACAGGTATTCACACTAGTAAAATAAGTTAGATGATCACATAAAATGATACAAATAACTAAAAACAATAAATAAGAAATAATACAAGAGCAAACACTTACAAATATCATCTCAGTTAAATTTAGTAACATAATTACACAACAATATAAAATTATTTATCACAAAATTCTTGTTTAACTGAAGGAGGATAAAAACACACATGACAAAATTAAATAAATATATACAAAGAAAAAAAACACTCATCTGAAGTCGATCCCAAGTTCAAAGCACTAAAATCATAAGGCCCCGATAAATCTACATGGTTTATTTCAATAGAAATTGTTAGAATTTTTAAAAAGATATTTTACGTGAAAGTTATAAGGGGTTTTAATCTTGATTAATTAGTTTGGGGTTAGGAATATGGTCCTCTGGGTCTAATGAATTTAGTAGGTTTAATTTAAACTAATTTCTGATTTTTGTTAGATTTTTAATAGACTTTAAACCATTAAAATACTTAACGGATCTAAGTTTACCATAAAAGAAAATTGAATTTAAAGGGGGTAATCTGATTTATATGTTGCTATTTCTTTGAAAATTTTATTATAGAAAGAAGAAGTATTGTAGACTATTATTTATATTTTTCTCCATTTTTTTGATATTTTTAGCTAATTATTTTTATTGTGCAATTTCTCCTTTCTTTCTTTCTTCTTTCTTCTTTCTTCTTTTTCCCCCCTTTTTTTTTAAATGCAGCAGCCCAGGCCTTACCCAGGCCCAGGACGGACCAGGCCAGGCCAAGTCCGAAATTTCTTTTTTTCTTTTTTTTAAACAGCGTCCAAGGCCCTGTTTTCTGGCCCCGCCGGCCTGGCCTCGCTGAGTTTGTTTTTTTTTTTCCTTTTTTTTTGTGGAAATCCTTTGTTAAAAATTCTTAAAAATATGTAAATTAAAATTATGAGTTGGTACATCTTCACATGTATTTTTTGAGTTGGTTTTATGAATGGATTTTTGATGTATAAAAATATTCATGGAGATCATGGTATAGATATGATTTTTAAGAAACTATTTATATCAAATAAATTTTGAGAAAATGGATTAGATATAGATTTGGATTATATTTGGGTTAATAGGTATTGGCTACATGATAATGGGATTAACTTGGGCCAAGGGAAAATAGGAAAAATAGGAAAAAGAATAAGAATGGGTTTTGTTGAAAATTAAATAAAAGAAATTGGTAAGATGATGGGCTTTAAAAAATAAAAATAAAAGGAAAATAAAGAGGAGTTGGGCTCATGACAATATATGTGCAAACATATAATTATGAATAATGATATTAATAACCACAATAACAATAATGTTAGTGATAACAACAACATTAATAATAAATAAATAAATAATAACAGTTATGATAATAGTTGTAACCATAATAATATTTTTATTAGTAATAGTACTACTTTTAATAGTGATAGACAATAAAAGAAAATATTAATACAAAAATTTAATAGTAACAATGATAATAATAATCACAATAATATTAATAATAATAAATAAGAATAACACTAACTAGTATTAGAATACTAATAAGTAATAATGGTAAACATATATATAAGATCAAATTATCATTTAATACTCCAACATAAATTTACGTGTTTAATAACAATAAGTTATTAATCAAGTTAATAAATAATAATAAAATAATCAATAAAGTGAAATAAATACTTAGACAAAATAAAAATACAGTATTATTAACTAGAGATATTACATTCTACCCACCTTCTAAAATTTCGTCCTCGAAATTTTAATAAAGTAGGGAATGATAAAAATCAAATTAGGAAGAAAATGAAGCTTCCACACAGCTTCTCACTACATCAAAACATCACCACGCTTCCGCTGCGTGCTCTGATCTCTGTTACCAGCTTTAACATGGAGTAACTGATTTTAAAAGATAAAATTAGAAAAATAAAATGGATATGGAAGATAGGAATCAAGGAGAAAATTTTAGGTCGTTCTGAAAGTGGATTGAAATTAGGAATATCAAAAGAATCAAGTGATAGATTTTCAAAGAAAGGACACTTGATTCCCAAGTGGACTCAATATCATTGTGCGAATCCTATATGTATATTGCAGTGTCTTAATATCTTGTTTCAAGTTACCGGTAAGAACTAGGTTATCTTTTTATATCGAACCTGGCTCTGATATCAAGAAAACTCTCTCACGTCCCCTTCCCAAAATACATGGGGACGGAGCCACGACAAGAGTCGACGACGTATATACGCTCGAAAAATGCTCCACGCATATACGCTAAGCCTAAAGTGACCTGAACAAGTTATATAATCACTATACTAAATCAATTTCACTACAATGTCACATATAAACATTCACATATGATGACATATAAAAAGAAAATGGAATAAGCATGAGTCCAAATGCATAGAATCATAAAAGCGATGGAATAAAGAAGAGACAGAAAATACCGAGAAAAGATGATCGAGTGAGAGAGAACTCTAGCTCCTCAAGATGCCTGTGATCCTCTCCAAATACTGATCAGTAATAAGTAGCCACAAATCTGGATATGCAAATCCAGAGAGTCAAAACTCCTAGTGAATAGGTAAGAATAGACTGGAAAGCGCATGTACATATAACATGTGACCAAATAAAAAAATTATATATACTGCAATAAGAAATTACATGAATAAAGTAAATAAACAATAATGTGGATAGCACACAGTAGAGTATGTGTCCAGTCAGATATTCAATCAGGTGCCTATTACGATCTACATATCAAGATCCGATGTAAATCTCAAGTTGAACTCTAGGTCTATATATAAATCTAAGCATCAAGATAAATCATTCTTAAGGTAACATCTTATTTAATTCATCTCTATTGTCCAAATGAATTCTCGTCTGAAACATCATCAAATAAATATCCAATAATATCTCAAATATGAACCAGGTCAATCTCAAAATCAATCCAAGTCACAATCTAAGGGGTACGACAACTAGCCTAGAATCGAAGTAATAATCTTTCACGCATGCAATGATATTGGTAGACACTTATATGAACTAACTAAATAGGATGAGCACTCACCAATGTCCCGTGAAGGATATAGGTAATCACACTAGTAAAATAAGTTAGATGATCACATGAATAATACAAGTAATTGAAAACAATAAATAAAGAAATGATACAAGAGTAAACACTCACAAATATCATCTCAGTAAATTTAGTAACATAATTACATAACAATATAAATTCATTTATCACAAAATTCTTGTTTAATTGAAGGAGAAAGAAACACACACTACAAATTAAATAAAATTACGCAAAGAAAAAATACTCATCTGAACTCGATCCCAAGTCCAAAGCACTGAAATTATAAGGCCCCAATAAATCTACGTGGTTTATTTCAATAGAAATTTTTAGAAGTTTTAAAAAGATGTTTTACTTGAGAGTTATAAGGGATTTTAATCTTGATTAATTAGTTTGGGGGTTAGGAATATGATCCTTTGGATCTAATAAATTTAGTAGGTTTAATTTAAACTTTCTAATTTTTTGTTGGAATTTTAATAGACTATGAGCCATTAAAATACTTAACGGATTTAAATTTACCATTAAGAAAACTAAATATGAAGGGGGTAATCTGATTTAATTTATGTTGCTATTCCTCTGAAAATTTTATCATAGAAAGTTGAAGTATTATAAACTATTATTTATATTTTTCTCTATTTTTTTGATATTTTTAGCTATTTATTTTTATTGTGTAATTTCTCCTTTCTTTCTTCTTTTGTTTCCCCCTTTTTTTGTAAATGCAGCAGCCCAGGCCTGGCCCAGACCTGGTCTGAAATTTCTTTTTTCTTTTTTTTAATAGGGCCCAAGGCCCTGTTTTGCGGCCCAGCCGGCCTGGCCCGGGCAAGGCGAGGCCAGCCCTGGCCCAGCCAGGCCAGGCCAGCCCAGGCCTTGGGTCTGGCCTGGCTGAGTCCGTTTTTTTCTTTTTTTTTCTTTTTTGGAAATACTTTGTTAAAAATTCTGAAAAAATATGTAAATTAAAATTACGAGTTGGTACATCTTCACATATATTTTTTTAGTTGGTTTTATGACTGGTTTTTTGATGTAAAAAAATATTCATGGAGATCATAGTATAGACAATAAACTATTTATATCAAATAAATTTTGAGAAAATAGATTACTTACTTGGATTTGATCTCCCCTATCATGTTACTCAATCTCTGCACTTCAAGATCCCTTTTGTTCATGCTCCGCTTTAGGAGAAAAGAAAGAAGAAGGTGGGGAGAGTTGGGTTATGATTTTCATTTGAGGTAGAAAAAAGAGAAGAAGTTTAGGGTTTTTATAGGTTATTAAAGGTTTAAAAATCAGAATTTCAGTTGGGTTTAAATTGCTTTATTTAATAGTTAGGGTTAGGATGTGAGTATGGATTGGATTTGAATTATGATTATATATTTAGATTAGATTATAGATTTGGATTATATTTGGAATAATAGTATGGGCTACATGATAATGGGCTTGACTTGGGCCAAGGGAAAATAGGAAAAATATGAAAAAGAATAAGAATCGGTTTTGTTGAAAATTAAATAAAAGAAATTGATAAGATGATGGGCTTTGAAAAATAAAAGTAAAAGGAAAATCAAGAGGAATTGGGCTCATGACAATATACATGCAAACATATAATTATGAATGATGATATTAATAACCACAATAACAACAATGTTAGTAATAACAACAACATTAATAATAAATAAATAATAATAGTTATGATAATAGAAATAAAGAATAATTATAACCATAATGAAAGTAATATTAGTAATAGTACTACTTGTAATAGTGATAGAGAATAAAAGAAAATATTAATATTAAAACTTAATAGTAACAATGATAATAATAACCACAATAATGATAATAATAATAAATAAGAAAAACACTAGCTAGGAATTAGAATACTAATAAGTAATATGGTAACCATATATATAAGATCAAATTATCATTTAATACTCCAACATAAATTTGTGTGTTTAATAATAACAATAAGTTATTAATCAAGTTAATAAATAATAATAAAATAATCAGTAAAGCGAAATAAATATTTAGACAAAATAAAAATAGAGTATTATTAACTAGAGATATTACACAATCTAACTTAAAATCAAAGGATAAACAAAAATTTATTTCTAGCCTTATCTCCAACCTTATCAGAAGATCTTTCCTGTTGGGCTTACCATTTGCTCTCATCCTCAAGCATGCTCTCCCTTTTCCATTTCATCCTATAAATACCACCACTTTAGAGGGCAAAAGGGACGATCAAGCAGACAGTAAAAGTTAGGCTATTCTGTAGTTTGTAACTTAGGTTTTTTTTATTTTTTATGTAAATTTTGTTTTATTTATGTAACTGAGAGGAGAGAAGAGTTTCATGGAGAAATGAGAGTAAAGCTTCTGAGGGTGATACCGGTGTAAGTAAGTCTTTTCTTTCATTATTATTTGAATCAAATCAAAGTTTCTTTTCTTCTTTATCTTATTTTTTCTTGCTTCCATCTTCTATTTTTGTGAATCCAAATGACTCTGATAGCCTCGAAGTTACCTTGCCTTTGCAAGTGCCGTTGATGGCTTATGGTGATGGATAGCCATTCCCATGGTAGGGTAGCTTGCCCTTCATTTCATAGCATAAATCGGGAATGGAGAAGATCCTATTTGTCATACTTCGCTTGCCTTTAAATAAAGGTACATCATCGATATGGGTCAAAGGTAAGTAGGCGCCGAAGAGGTAAGTAAGTAATTTTTAAGGTTTAACTTTCTCTCTTTTAAATTTTAGTTTAGATCACCAACATCACCATCCCTCAACTTTATTCATTATTCTTCACTTTCTTTATACAAAATAATTTTCTATTTTTCTCCACCTTCTCAATCTATCATTTTCGTAGCAATTTAACATAACTTATTTTCCTTTTATTTTAAAGAATCGAAAGAAGAACTTTAACCATTTTTTGTGAAATAAAGAGAACTTATAAAAAACTTTCATCGTTAGTTCCTCCTTGTAGATTACGACCTGCAAGCCACTCACTATAGTGGTAACATTGAACACTTGCACTTCTATTCTTCATTCTTGAAATTCTGTATTTTCTGTGTGCAAATTCCAACTCAATCACCGAGTGACTAAGACGTTGGTTGCTACTATTTTATTGATATATAGATAAAGTGCTTTATAGAGAGACTTTTATTTTGTATTCATGTATTCATGCAGAGACTTTTCTGTATTTGGTGTTGGACCTTGTATCCATATTTTTGGTCTAGACTTTGTATTCCTATGTTGGGACCCTTTGTATATGACTTGAGACTCTTGTATATGACATGTATTTATGTTTCATGTTAGATTTCTATATATCTGATTCGTCTCCTGCTATTTATTTATATTTGAACTGTTTGAGTTATGTATCATATTATAACATCTTTGAAATTTCTGTTCAGACCATGGTCTGATAGACTATAGCCGGTGGGAGAAAAATTAAGGTCGTTACAAGTGATATCAGATCTCTAGGTTCAAATGTCCTAGAGATTCATAACATTGTATACTTGCTCCAGACAATTAAGTTGGCAAGTCTAGGATTCTTAGAATACGACTCTAGAATCTGTGATATTATGAGTCTGAGTGAGGACGATCATGTATTGTGTTATGCTATTCGTATGCAATTATATATATATATATATATATATATATATATATATATATATATATATATATATTGTTGATTTAAACTGGATTGAAATCTACTTGATGTTTGGGTAGTCTATTTGTAGTCTGTCCATTGTTCATCTCACAGTTGATATTGAGTAGTTCTATTTGTTTGCTTTATTACATGCATTAGACGCGTGGGATAGTTACGACAGCTGTGCATTTATGTATGAACACGTGGATTGGCATGTGTGGTTGTTTCTGAATGTTGCATACATAAGACGCGTGGGATACCTACGCGGGCTTTGTATATGTGTAGGGGCACGTGTATGCGCAAGTGTGATATGATTTACTTGTTTGCCTCTGTATTTGTTCATTTTTTGTACTTAGGTATTGGATTAATATAGATCATGTATATTTAGCCTATAGCTGTGCGAGACAATGGTATATACATGAGGGTTTCTTGTTTAGATTATTCCTTCAACGTACCAATTTCATGCAATTAGAAACCAACATATACATAACTGTGTTGATCATCTTTTTTGCTTGCTTATTGATTTCCTTCGTGGTTGAATTTCGGGGACGAAATTCTTATTTTAGCGGGGTGAATATAACACCCTGAAATTTTAACTATTCGACGACAGATATGCTCACTCACACACACACACACACACACATACACAATGTATGTATGAAATATTTTGGTGATGAATTTCGAGGACGAAATTCTTATTAAAGTGGTGTGAAAGTAATATCCTGAAAATTTTGAAAGTTTTCTTTATGTTATACTCATGTATGTTGTGTGAATATACATTTAGATGTATATGTATAAGATTTAATAAGAATTTTGATGATTTGAAGTGTGTATATATACGTATGTGTGCATATATGTGTGATGTTGAGAGTTTTGTTGTAGTGATGTGTATATATGAGTATATACATATTGCAGAGGTGTTGTGTGCATTAATGCACTATCCAGTTGACTATCCCCTTAGTCCCAGTCAACTATTAGTCTCAACAGAGAGTTGAGATGCCAGATCAGTCGACTAGCCCACTCTATCAATCAACTGATTGTTGTCTGTCAGCAACAGGTTTACACTGATACTTGTTCAGTATTTTGATCATAACTTTTAGATATAGCTTTTGCTTTCTATGATTCAAATTGCATTTGAAAGAAAACTTCTAGGACTGCAAACTTTATTTTATGACTAATTTGTGATTTAATGATTTTTAGTGTACAAAATTAGTTTTAAATCAGCCTATATGCTAAAAATTGTTTCTTCCAATCTCTGTGAGGGATCAGTTGACATACCCTTGATTCCAGTCAACTGATCCAACCAACCAATGACTTATAAATTAACTTATACCTCTTATAAGTCGACTGATATGGGTGGCAGAGCGGTGTTTTGATTGGATCTAAACTTTCACTCACTCTACCCAATATATATGGGTTGTGGGCTATTTCTTTTCATGTTTTTCAGTTGTAAAACTATACTTTCTGATCTTCTTTCTTTCCCACTTGATCGAACCACTCTAGAGAGAGAAAAAGAGAATATTTAAGAGAGAAAGTGAATTTTGAAGGAGATTTCAAGGTGAGGCTTGGATTTTCTTTTGGGTGTGGATTCTTTGCATGGAGATGAACTTCCTCTTCAAAATTAATCATCAAACTATCTTTCTTTTTGCCTAGCAAAGCAAGTTTACCTCTCTTGATTTTTTCCCCATTATCTTGATGCTTAAAAATGGTACCATGGTAAAAATATAATTTTTATGAGATTGCCATGATTAGAATTATGTAAGTTTAGTATATGATTACCAGTCGATTGATGATGTGTATCCACTTGAATATTGAGGGGTTTTGATCCATAAAAATAGAATTTTTATGAGATCCATGTTATATGATAGTGAAAAATGTGATTTTTATTACATGAACATGTTTGGATTATATTAAGTTTAGTATATGTTAATCATATATTTAAATGGTTAAATTATAAACGTGTATTAAGCATGCTAGGTTTATAAAAGAGTAATTTTTATGAAACCTAAGAAATGAATCTTTTGAAATGATAGAAATACTTTGTTCGATATAAAAATTGAAATCATATGTGATTGTATGAAAGTAATGGAGCATCACAATGTGTAATATGAAATATATGAGTATACTATATGATGTACGTATGGTGATATGCATATCACCATGTATGATATATATAATATATGGAAAATGTTATATGATATTAGTATCACATTGTGTGATACACGATATATGAATGAGTTATGTGATATGAGTATCACTATGTGTTATATGTAATGTATGAGCATGTTATTTAATATGTATATATGTATTGTGAATACATGTGTTGTATATACATATGCTAAGATTTATATGAGATGGTGTATCTTTGTGTATGTCTGTGTTGTATTTATTCATGGAAGGAGAATGTGAATGGTATTTGTAGTTAAGTTATTACATTCATAGGAGGGGGGAGAACATGAATGATTTCATTCATAGGAGGGAGAGAATGTGAATGATAATATTTGCAAGAGGGGACGAATGCAAATATTTACATTCATAGGAGAGAGAGAACGTGAATGCTGTTAGTTATTATTTGTTAAAAGTGAATGAGAAATTTGTATATCACAGTGTATCCTAGGCCTATAACCGTTTAGTGTGTGTCCTGTTAGATATCAGAATTGATAATTATTCTAGGATACGTGTGATTAATTAGTTGATACTTAGAGTTGTTTTGTAATCTAGAGCATCAGATCATAATAACCTAGTTTGGCGTAGAGCCATGTCTTTAGCTTGAAAGATAGCTTATAATATCCAGTAATAGACAAACTATTGAGTTCAATTTGAGGATTTTGATGTAATTTAATTGAGATTATATGACTTGACCTATTTAGAGATTTGGACAAGTATACAGTATCGTGTCATGCATATCCATGTTATTTATTGTTGTATACCATGCATATGTAAATCATGTTTCTTTCATGATTATATGGTTTCGATGTTATATGTGGATCTCTCTTAGCTGCCTCCTCGACCTAATATTGAGTAAGTCTTAGAGTCAGGGTTGGAGGGCAACCTTACGAGATAGACTTGTTGGCGTTCTAACGCCCGTTAATTTATCATTTTCAACTATTCGTGGGTGTCCGTAGAGGCGCCGAGTGATGAGAACATTGATAGTTGTCTATTCTGTTAATAGATAGATGAGTCCTCTATAGAGAGTTTTTATTTTGTATTCATGTATCCATGTAAAGACTTTTCTGTATTTGATGTTGGACCTTGTATCCATATTTTTGGTTTAGACTTTGTATCCCTATGTTACAACCAAGCAAAAACATAACTATCTTTCTTTTTGCCTTGCAAAGCAAGTTTACCTCTCTTGATTTTTTCCCCATTATCTTGATGCTTAGAAATGGTACCATGGTAAAAATATAATTTTTATGAGATTGCCATGATTAGAATTATGTAAGTTTAGTATATGATTACCAGTCGTTTGATGATGTGTATCCACTTGAATATTGAGGGGTTTTGATCCATAAAAATAGAATTTTTATGAGATCCATGTTATATGATAGTGAAAAATGTGATTTTTATTACATGAACATGTTTGGATTATATTAAGTTTAGTATATGTTAATCATATATTTAAATGGTTAGATTATAAACGTGTATTAAGCATGCTAGGTTTATAAAAGAGTAATTTTTATGAAACCTAAGAAATGAATCTTTTGAAATGATAGAAATACTTTGTTCGATATAAAAATTGAAATCATATGTGATTGTATGAAAGTAATGGAGCATCACAATGTGTAATATGAAATATATGAGTATACTATATGATGTACGTATGGTGATATGCATATCACCATGTATGACATATATGATATATGAAAAATGTTATATGATATTAGTATCACATTGTGTGATACACGATATATGAATGAGTTATGTGATATGAGTATCACTATGTGTTATATGTAATGTATGAGCATGTTATTTAATATGTATATATGTATTGTGAATACATGTGTTGTATATACATATGCTGAGATTTATATGAGATGGTGTATCTTTGTATATGTCTGTGTTGATTTATTCATGGAAGAAGAATGTGAATGATATTTGTAGTTAAGTTATTACATTCATAGGAGGGGGGAGAACATGAATGATTCCATTCATAGGAGGGAGAGAATGTGAATGATAATATTTACAAGAGGGGGCGAATGCAAATAATTACATTCATAGGAGAGAGAGAACGTGAATGCTGTTAGTTATTATTTGTTAAAAGTGAATGAGAAATTTGTATATCACAGTGTATCCTAGGCCTATAACAGTTTAGTGTGTGTCCTGTTAGATATCAGAATTGATAATTATTCTAGGATACGTGTGATTAATTAGTTGATACTTAGAGTTATTTTGTAATCTAGAGCATCAGATCATAATAACCTAGTTTGGCGTAGAGCCATGTCTTTAGCTTGAAAGATAGCTTATAATATCCAGTAATAGACAAACTATTGAGTTCAATTTGAGGATTTTGATGTAATTTAATTGAGATTATATGACTTGACCTATTTAGAGATTTGGACAAGTATACAGTATCGTGTCATGCATATCCATGTTATTTATTGTTGTATACCATGCATATGTCAATCATGTTTCTTTCATGATTATATGGTTTCGATGTTATATGTGGATCTCTCTTAGCTGCCTCCTCGACCTAATATTGAGTAAGTCTTAGAGTCAGGGTTGGAGGACAACCTTGCGAGATAGACTTGTTGGCGTTCTAACGCCCGTTAATTTATCATTTTCAACTATTCGTGGGTGTCCGTAGAGGCGCCGAGTGATGAGAACATTGATAGTTGTCTATTCTGTTAATAGATGAGTCCTCTATAGAGAGTTTTTATTTTGTATTCATGTATCCATGTAAAGACTTTTCTGTATTTGATGTTGGACCTTGTATCCATATTTTTGGTTTAGACTTTGTATCCCTATGTTACGACCCTTTGTATATGACTTGGACTCTTGTATATGACATTTATTTCTGTTTCATGATAGATTTCTATATGCCTGGTTCGTCTCTTGCCATTTATTTATATTTGAACTGTCTCAGTTATGTATCATATTATAATGTCTCTGCAATTCCTGTGCAGACCACGGTCTGATACACTGTAGCCTGTGGTAGAAAAATCAGGATCGTTATATTTACAATTCTAGACTCATCTTTTTTCAGGAAAGTTGAAATCACGATAGATACGGTCATTCGTTATTAGGACTGTGTTTCCAAATAGAGCAGTAGAGATGTGCGATACTAAGAATGGTAAGGAGTTCAAAGTAAATGGTTAACATTTAAATCGTTCTTGGAATTAGTATCGGAAGCAGAAACAGTTATGGGTTTCTTTGACCCAATGTATTGGTAACACTACCTCTTTTGCCTTTCATTTCTTGCATATATTCCTGTATTCGTATATTGGGGACAATGCATTAGATAGGTGTAGGGGAGGTGCACTAACATTTAACATAAAAATTTTACTAACATTTAACATAAAAAAATTTTACTAAAATTTAACATAAAAAAATTTTACTAACATTTAACATAAGAAAATATTTTGCAAAAAGTATAATTAGTTTTTAAAGAATTAAGAATCTAACAAAATTTAAAATTTTGATGGTAAAATTAATTTGAAAGAATCTATAATTTTTAACTTAGAGATATAAAATTTGGAAAATAAACACCATCTAGAATTTGTTGACATGATTATGATCTTATATACACATAAGTTTTATGCTTGGGATTATAATGATAACTTAGCCTATTTTGAATATATAGTTAAAAAAATGAAATATATATATATATATATGAAAAATAAACAAATCTAATTATTGACTAGCTAGGTGCTTTGGCCCAAACAAGCCTTGATATTTACGCGAAAGATAATTAGGAAAGTTTGAAAAAAAATGTATACATATAATATATGTATTCGCGCATCTAATAATCAATTAGTTAGATACTAGGGCCTCAAGAAGCCTTGATATTTATACAAAAGAGAATTAGATGAGTTATACATATTAAAAAAAGTTCTTAAAGGGCAACGACGTTGTAATACTTTGAACTTCTTAAAAAAAATTTATATATATTTAAAAAAGTGAAGTTTGAATCAAATATTCCAAGCTAAGACTATTCTCACTTGCACAAAGATGCATAAGATTGAAATACTTAAGAAGGATTGGTGTGAAAAGCTGTAGATTTCTTGATTTTATGATTGAACTTATTATGCTTAAACTTGTTGAAAACTTATGAATCTAATTGCTAGTGTCTACTTGTTGTAAAATAGAAAAAATCTCTTTTATATATTTTCTTTATTTTTCAGTTATCTTTATTTTTTATTATTCTTTTTATCTAAGTCTTTTCTTATCTATTATTTCTTTCACCGAATTTTGTTGGTGCAATTTACTGAAAATCCTGACGAGACAAAACTCGTCCTCTAGGGGTAACAACTTGTTGCACGTGCTAAGTGCAATCGTGAGTCCTACGAAAGTGGATAGATAAATTAGCTTTTCTTTTGTAGTTTTGCTCGAGGACGATCAAAAGATGGGTGATGAGGTGTGATTACATTTCATATTTGCATTATTATTATCACATTTGCACATTTAACTTTTGATTATTTTTAATTAAACTTTGCTATTTAACCCTCTTTTTCTATATGGTGTTGTTCCCTCAAAAAATTTAAGTCGTGTAAAAATTCTTATTGATTGCAAAGAAGATTACAACGGATCAAAATTCGATTACAAAAGATAGGAGGGCTTGAGTGGATCTCCTCTTTGTTTAAAACTAAGTTCCTCGTTTGTTGATGGAGAGTAAATCTTGTTCTCCGTTAACCTGCTAAACAAAAATCTTTTGTTGAATCCTCTTGAGGATGCTCTTGAAGAGATTGAAATAACTCCACTTGAATGCAGCAAGTGTTAAAGTTTTTTTTAAAGAAAAAGAATTCTCTTCTTTTATCTCTCTACCTCTCTAAAATCCTTCAGAAAAAGGCCAAAGGGAAAAAGCCTTTTCCCTCATAGATTTCATAGCTATTTATAGGGGGATTCAGGAGTAGAATTGTCCTCTAAAATACTTCCATAATGGGAATTAACTCTCCACATTACATGGGTATTAATTGACCTAGTAATGGGGGTCAGTTACAACAGAAATGCGAGTTTCACGTTGAATGCGAACCTCACTTTGTTGTTAGACGCGGAGCTCACAAGCTTCTCAGGGTCATGTCTAAGTGGGAACGTGGAGCTCATAGGCTCGTATTTGATGCAAAGCACAGAGCTACTCAGACTCGCATTTGATGAGCAATGCGAATGTCACGTCTAGTCTTTGAACATGACCCACACGTTTTCTGTATGATGACATCCGTGTTTTGGGTTGAGATCCATTTTCGCGTCTGACTTGAGACTCACATCTGAGTTGGGAGTGACCTTCACGTTTGGTGAGGTCCGCATCCAAGCTTTGTCCTTGGTGATTTTTAGACAACTTATAGAACCCCCTCCAAAGTTTTCAAACCCCATAGCTAACTGGAAAGGATTTTGAAATACTTTGTTGGCCCAAGGTTACAATCACCCTTGTTTAGTGTATTTTGATGATTACAAAACATATTAGTTATTTGTACTAATAACAATTGTTGTTTAAGTGTGTTTCAGGTTTATCATCACACTAGAAGTACTCTCACTCAAATACAAAGTTTTTGGACTCAAGACAATTCATTTTGGGCTCAAGTTGCAAATATTGAAGATCAAGTGAAGATAGCCCACCTTGAAGAATAGCCTTGAAGTTTTTTAGCAAGTTTGTAAGTTTAGAATGTTAAAGTTTGAATATAGGAAATTTGGCTCTAGGATTTGCACACACACACTTGTTTCATGTATTTCCTATGTTTTGAAAAACTTGTTTAAAAACATGTACCAAAGCTTTAGCTTATGCCTTAGTTTATATATACATGTACCAAAGCTTTATATCTTGAAAAACTTGTTTAAAACATGTATATAAACTATTTTCTGCATAATACTTAGCTATAGGTATTTTCAAAATATTTTTACAAAAAATTCCATCTTCAAAACAGCCCAGTTTTCAGCCTCAGGCAACATCGGTCGACCGGCCCGGTCGACCGGCGTTGTGCCTGGACATGCACTGTTTGTGCATGTCCGTCGGTCGACCGGACCGGTCGACCGACAGAGAGTCTTCTGCTCTCGGGAAATTTCGGTCGACCGGACCGGTCGACCGGAAGAAGGAAACTGTGTTTCCTCCTTTTTGGTCGGTCGACCGGGAGCCAACGGCCATATCTAGCTAGGCTGGCGGTCGACCGGACCGGTCGACCGCCAAGCCTGCAACTCAGCAACGGCTCTTTCCTCTTTGGGATTTTCTGAAAAACTGTTTCTTTTTCTGTTTTAGCAGACTTTTGGAGAGTGGTTGGGGAGCTTTTGCAGGTTGTATTAGGTGAAAAGAAATTGTTTTTAATCTATTTTCTAACCCTATAAATAGAGGAGAAGTCTCTCTTCCTCATTACTAAGAAAAATCCTCAAGTTTTGTTGTTTTCAAAAGAGAAAAGAAAATTGTTTTAAGCCTTCAATTCCTACTCTTTCAAGATTGTTTTTCAGTTGTGTTTGATTCTCTATATCACTCTACAACTGAAGTTTTCTCACCACACTTCATAGAGCCAAAAATTCTATACTCATTCTATAGTGAAGTTGTAATTGAAGTGAGAGTGTTTGTAAAAGAAATTGAGAAAAGTGTAGTGATCAAGTTGTGATCACTTTGTTCTTGTAATTCCTTCTTGTGGAGCAACCTCTTCGGTAGAGGTCCTTTGTACTCGGTGGAGCTCGGTGCTCGGTCTTCGGTAGACCCAATTGTTAAGGCATCCTCGGTGGATAGTGGAAACCCTTCACGGAGGTGAAGGCGGGGACTAGAGCAAGTGTGCTCGAACCTCGAAACAAATCATCTTGTTTGCGATTGCCTTTGCGTTCTTCTTGCTTTTAATTTCTATTGCTTTATATTGCCTTGAATTAATTGCTTGAGAACTAACCCTCTACTTGTGGAATCTTGTGTTGTTTACCTTACTTGCTATACTTGTTGTTTTACATTGTGAGCATTTCATCTTCATCATCATACTTGGCATTGATCGATCACACCTCAATACAACACGGTTGCATTACGCACCTCTAACCCATTTAAAGGGGAATTGGGAGGAAGGAGTTCAGAACCTCGCAAGGGTATTCGGCTCTTAGTCGTGTTTTGAGAGATCGTTGCATCACTCATTTAATTAAAGTTTAAAAAGATCACTAGATTAGCATTCACACCTATTCACCCCCCCTCTAGGTGTTTTTCAATTGGTATCAGAGCTTGGACTCTAGGATTTGGTTTAACAACCTTAGAGAAGATCCTAATTTGCTAATCATTTCATTCATATTCATATAGTAAAAATGGCCGATGGAATTAAGACCCCTCCTAAGTTTGATGGACTTAACTTTCCCATATGGAAGGTTAAGATGACCGTGTTTTTGCAATCTCTAGGTAGCCGAGTTGCAAAGGCCGTGACTAAGTCCTTTAGTGTACCCCCGGTGACGAATCCACTTGGTCCGAAATAGAGACTAAGGAATTCGATGCCAATGCCAAAGCTCACTATGCACTTCTACAAGCCCTAAATGATGATGACATAGCTAGGGTTATACATTGCAAATCCGCATTTGAGATTTGGTCACACTTGATAGTCACTCATGAGGGGACCTCACAAGTTTAGAAGGCTAAGATTGACCTTCTTCGGTCTCAATATGAAACATTTAGCATGCAAGACAATGAAACCATAGATGATATGGTTACAAGGTTTACCAAGATTACTAATGGACTCTCTTCTTTAGGTGAAGATATCAACAATGATCAAAGAGTAAGGAAGATTATCCGGGCTCTTCCTCCTTCATGGGAAGTTAAAGCAACAACCTTGAAGGAACTTAACGACAATGAAGAGATGGAGCTTATAGGTCTCATTGGGAACCTCAAAACCCATGAGATGGAAAGGAAAGCAAGAGAGGACATGGCTCCTACCAAGAAGAAGACTATTGCCTTCAAGTGTCAATCATCACACTCCGACGAAGATGATGAAGAAGAAGATGACGAAGAGCTCTCACTTCTAGTCAAAAATGTTCGGAGGATGTACAACAAGGCAAAGTTTCAAGGTAGAAGGAGATGGCAAGGAGGCAAAGAAGAAAGGAAGATTGTGTGCTTCAATTGCCAAAAACCGGGACACATAGTTGCGGAGTGTCCGGACAAAGCAAAGCCCTCCACATCAAAGAAGCCATACAAGAAGAAGGCTATGAAGGCAACTTGGGATTCGGAGACCGAATCCGAAGAGGAGATAGACACCGCCAACATGTGCTTCATGGCTAATGAAGGCACAAGCAAGGTAACCTCTTCCCCTTCTCATAATGATGAACTTTCTATGGATGAGTTAGAAGAAGCTTTTGTTGAGTTGTCACAAAACTATGATTTCTTAAAGAAAAAGTATTTAAAAATGAAAAAGGAAAATGAATCTTTAAGTCATCAAGTTTTTACTCTTACAAAAGAAAAGGATAATTTAGTTTCCACTTTGACCACTACTAAAAATGATTTTGAAAAATATAAGACTTCTTGCAAGGGTAAGGCCCCACTAATTGACTCTAATGAAGTTTCCATGCTTAGGGAAAGATTAGACTCATTAAGTGTTGTTTTGAAAAATTGTGAATTTGATAAGAAAAGGATTGAGGCTATGTTTCCTAAGAAACAAGCCCCAAAGAAAAATGCTCATGCTCATGTTCATGTTCATGCTACACAACCTAAACAACATGGCAAACCCCAAAAGCATGCTCACACTACTACACATACACATCATGCATTCATGTATAGAAAAGTGTACTCATGTTCACATTGTGGGCGGAAGGGACACTTAGCAAATTTTTGTTATGATAAACTAAGTGCATCACATCATAATGTTTGGGTTCGTAACACTAACTTTCAAGGACCCAAGAAAGTTTGGGTACCAAAGTCAACAATTGTTTTAAATGATGTAGGTACTTTCCAAAGCCCAACGACGTAGAAGTTTGTGGTATCTTGATAGCGGTTGCTCAAGACACATGACTTGGGACATCAACAACTTTGCAACCCTATCAAGATATCATGAAGGTGGCACCGTCACCTTCGGAGATGACGCCAAGGGTAAAATCATCGGTATTGGTAATGTAAAACTTGGCACCTCTCCTTTAATTGAAAATGTGGTTTTAGTTGATGGCCTCAAGCATAATCTCTTGAGTGTTAGTCAACTTTGTGATAAAGGTTTTGATGTAGTTTTTGACAATATTGCTTGTAAAGTAATTGATAGAACTTCCAATGTTTGTGTATTTTCCGGTTTTCGTGAAAGCAATGTTTATATGATTGATATGTTAAATATGTCTTGTAATATTACTTGTTTAAAAGCCCTCGATGATGACTCTTGGTTGTGGCATAGGAGATTAGGGCATATTTCTTTTGATCATATTTCTAGATTAAATTCAAAGGAAATGGTGAAAGGTATTCCTTCATTGAATTTTGAAAAGGACCGAGTTTGTGACTCATGTCAATTTGGGAAACAAACTAAGTCTTCTTTCAAATCAATTAAGGATATCATGACATCACGTCCTTTGGAATTAATCCATATGGATCTATTTGGCCCAACACAAACCAAAAGTCTAAGTGGGAATAGATTTGCTTATGTTTTGGTTGATGATTTTTCAAGATTTACATGGGTTTTCTTTCTTGAACATAAAAACCAAGCATTTTCGTATTTCCAAACTTTTAAGAAAAGAGTAGAAAAAGAAAAGGATTCTTTGATTTTGAGAATAAGAAGTGATAGAGGAGGTGAATTCATTAACCAACCCTTTACCACTTTTTGTGATGAACATGGAATAAAGCATGAACTTTCTTGTCCTAGAACTCCACAACAAAATGGAGTAGTTGAACGGAAAAATAGAACATTACTAGAGATGGCTAGGACAATGCTAAGTGAATACGGTCTACCACATTATTTGTGGGCCGAGGCCGTTAATACATCATGCTACATATCAAATCGTGTTTTCTTGTGTAAAAATACTACTAAGACTTCTTTTGAAATGTATTTTTCTAGAAACCTAATGTTTCCTATTTTAAAGTTTTTGGTTGCAAATGCTTTGTTTTAAACACAAAAGATAATTTAGGAAAGTTTGATGCTAGATCTTATGAGGCTATTTTTGTAGGTTACTCAAACACTAGTAAGGCTTATAGAGTTTTCATTAGATCATCCTTGACTATTGAAGAGTCTATTCATGTTAAGTTTGAGGAATCTAACAAGTTTGTTAAGAATGTTGTAGAAATAGATGCCTTGCATGAAGGCTTGGAGAAAGTCACCTTGGAGGATGCTTCTACCATGGGAGACAAGCCAAAGGATGATGATGGAAGTGAAGCCAAAGTGGAAGAGGCCCAAGGAAATGAACATCAAACAAATGAGGTGGAGCCTACTCAACCACTACCTAAGGATTGGAGATTCAACCCTCATCATCCCAAGGACCTCGTCATAGGTGAAGTATCAAAAGGGGTAACTACTCGTTCTAAAATTCAAGATTTTTGTGGCCACTTTGCATTTATTTCACACATTGAACCCAAAAATGTGCTCGAAGCCGAGGCCGATTCATATTGGTTGCTAGCTATGCAAGAGGAGCTCAATCAATTTGAGCGCAACCAAGTTTGGCACCTTGTTCCTAGGCCCCACGATAGACCAACAATTGGTACTAAGTGGATCTTTAAGAACAAGTTGGATGAATCGGGTAATGTAGTTAGAAACAAGGCTAGGTTAGTTGCCTAAGGTTACACTCAAATCGAAGGGATCGATTTTGAAGAAACCTTTGCACCCGTAGCACGGCTTGAAGCCATACGGATGACACTAGCATATGCCTCATATAAAGACTTCAAATTGTTTCAAATGGATGTTAAAAGTGCTTTTCTAAATGGTTTTATTGAAGAGGAAGTGTATGTTGAACAACCCCCCGGGTTTGTTGATCCTACACATCCGGATTTTGTTTTAAATTAGACAAAGCTCTTTATGGTTTAAAACAAGCCCCTAGGGCTTGGTATGAAAGATTGTCTTCATTTTTGATTTCCAATGGTTTTAAGAAAGGTAAAATTGACACAACATTGTTTACAAAACATGTAGAAAAAGATATTCTTATTGTGCAAATTTATGTAGATGATATTATTTTTGGTTCTACTAATGAATCTCTTTGCAAAGCTTTTGAGTCATGCATGAAGGATGAATTTGAAATGTCTATGATGGGGGAACTCAACTATTTTCTTGGACTCCAAATCAAGCAAAGGAAGGATGGGATCTTCATCAATCAAGCCAAGTACACAAAGGAACTAATCAAAAGATTCGGGCTTGAAGGATCAAAAGTAAGCAAAACTCCCATGGCAACAACTACAAAGCTTGACAAGGATGAACAAGGTAAAAGTGTAGACATTAAACTTTATAGAAGCATGATTGGTAGTTTGCTTTATTTGACGGCTAGTAGGCCGGATATCATGTTTTCCGTTTGTTTATGTGCACGTTTTCAATCATGTCCTAAGGAATCACACTTAATAGCGGTAAAACGCATAATTAGGTATCTTAAGGGCACAATTGAATTGGGTTTGTGGTATCCTAAAACCGGATTATTTGAAATGAAGAGTTTTTCGGATGCCGACTATGCGGGTTGTAGGGTAGATAGGAAGAGCACAAGTGGAACATGTCAATTCTTAGGTAATTGTCTTGTATCTTGGTCTTCCAAAAAGCAAAATTCGGTAGCCCTATCAACCGCCGAGGCGGAGTATGTTGCGGCCGGAGCTTGTTGTGCACAAGTTCTTTGGATGAAACATACTCTCCTTGACTATGATTTACATTTTGATCATGTTAAGATTTTTTGTGATAATACTAGTACAATTCACATGACCAAAAATGCTAATCAACATAGTAAAACCAAGCACATTGATATTAGGTATCATTTTCTTAGAGATCACTTTGAAAAAGGTGATATTGATATTGACTATGTTTCTACCGATTTTCAACTTGCCGATATTTTCACTAAACCTTTAGATTATGCAAGATTTTCCTTTATTTGTGGTGAGTTGAATGTATGTATGATTGATTCTTAAAATACTTTTGTTTTGACATGTTTGTATTTTGATATGTTTTAACCCTTTTTGATGTATGACAAAAAGGGGGAGAAAAATATATAAGTTTGGATATATAAGTTTGGAGAAAAATATACTTAGATTTTTGAAAGATTTTTTGAAAATAATAAATTTGTTCATTATTTGGTTTTCCTTGACAAAATTTATGGTGATGATTTTTTCAAATGCTTTGTGTATGATTTCATAGTTTTTCATATTCATGATAGATACATAGCATTGTTTGAGGGGGAGCTTTCCAAGCTTCTTCCTCTCTTTATTTGTTTAATAACTATATGTTTTGTCATCATCAAAAAGGGGGAGATTGTTGGCCCAAGGTTACAATCACCCTTGTTTAGTGTATTTTGATGATTACAAAACATATTAGTTATTTGTACTAATAACAATTGTTGTTTAAGTGTGTTTCAGGTTTATCATCACACTAGAAGTACTCTCACTCAAATACAAAGTTTTGGACTCAAGACAATTCATTTTGGGCTCAAGTTGCAAATATTGAAGATCAAGTGAAGATAGCCCACCTTGAAGAATAGCCTTGAAGTTTTTTAGCAAGTTTGTAAGTTTAGAATGTTAAAGTTTGAATATAGGAAATTTGGCTCTAGGATTTGCACACACACACTTGTTTCATGTATTTCCTATGTTTTGAAAAACTTGTTTAAAAACATGTACCAAAGCTTTAGCTTATGCCTTAGTTTATATATACATGTACCAAAGCTTTATATCTTGAAAAACTTGTTTAAAACATGTATATAAACTATTTTCTGCATAATACTTAGCTATAGGTATTTTCAAAATATTTTTACAAAAAATTCCATCTTCAAAACAGCCCAGTTTTCAGCCTCAGGCAACATCGGTCGACCGGCCCGGTCGACCGGCGTTGTGCCTGGACATGCACTGTTTGTGCATGTCCGTCGGTCGACCGGACCGGTCGACCGACAGAGAGCCTTCTGCTCTCGGGAAATTTCGGTCGACCGGACCGGTCGACCGGAAGAAGGAAACTGTGTTTCCTCCTTTTTGGTCGGTCGACTGGACCGGTCGACCGGGAGCCAACGGCCATATCCAGCTAGGCTGGCGGTCGACCGGACCGGTCGACCGCCAAGCCTGCAACTCAGCAACGGCTCTTTCCTCTTTGGGATTTTCTGAAAAACTATTTCTTTTTCTGTTTTAGCAGACTTTTGGAGAGTGGTTGGGAGCTTTTGCAGGTTGTATTAGGTGAAAAGAAATTATTTTTAATCTATTTTCTAACCCTATAAATAGAGGAGAAGTCTCTCTTCCTCATTACTAAGAAAAATCCTCAAGTTTTGTTGTTTTCAAAAGAGAAAAGAAAAATTGTTTTAAGCCTTCAATTCCTACTCTTTCAAGATTGTTTTTCAGTTGTGTTTGATTCTCTATATCACTCTACAACTGAAGTTTTCTCACCACACTTCATAGAGCCAAAAATTTATACTCATTCTATAGTGAAGTTGTAATTGAAGTGAGAGTGTTTGTAAAAGAAATTGAGAAAAGTGTAGTGATCAAGTTGTGATCACTTTGTTCTTGTAATTCCTTCTTGTGGAGCAACCTCTTCGGTAGAGGTCCTTTGTACTCGGTGGAGCTCGGTGCTCGGTCTTCAGTAGACCCAATTGTTAAGGCATCCTCGGTGGATAGTGGAAACCCTTCACGGAGGTGAAGGCGGGGACTAGAGCAAGTGTGCTCGAACCTCGAAACAAATCATCTTGTTTGCGATTGCCTTTGCGTTCTTCTTGCTTTTAATTTCTATTGCTTTATATTGCCTTGAATTAATTGCTTGAGAACTAACCCTCTACTTGTGGAATCTTGTGTTGTTTACCTTACTTGCTATACTTGTTGTTTTACATTGTGAGCATTTCATCTTCATCATCATACTTGGCATTGATCGATCACACCTCAATACAACACGGTTGCATTACGCACCTCTAACCCATTTAAAGGGGAATTGGGAGGAAGGAGTTCAGAACCTCGCAAGGGGTATTCGGCTCTTAGTCGTGTTTTGAGAGATCGTTGCATCACTCATTTAATTAAAGTTTAAAAAAGATCACTAGATTAGCATTCACACCTATTCACCCCCCCTCTAGGTGTTTTTCATACTTTAGACTTCATTTTGATTTGGGCCTTTGCGATTGGATGGGCAATCTTTCAAAGTACTCAAAGTTTGATCCTGCCTAGATTCTGGTCTTTATGAGTGTACTATAAAACTGCCTGAAGACTTCAGGGATGATATTTGTAAGCGTCTAGATACACAATATAGAACTTATCTGAGCTCTGATTTGATTGTTAGTGTACTGTTGAACTTGATACTTGTACAGTTATCAATTGCTTTTACCAGTGTATTGTTGAACTAATTGCAGAAGCAGGGACTTACTCATGTGCTAGTGAGAGAGAATGCATCTCTCATTTAGTCATGAGGGTGGTGTTAAATGTGACCCTTAAAGACGCGACTGTCACATTGAACGTGATTGTCGCGTTGTATACAAACCTTGTTTAGACGCGACTTTGGGCCTGAAACTCAAGGGTTGCATCAGACTCTTTTGGACGTGGATGTCCCTCAAACGCGAACGTCACACTGGACGTGTGTCTCACTTAGATCCATCACAAGATTCGCCAGCGAATCAAAGCCATTGAAGGGCCTATAAATAAGATGTGGGTCTTTCAATAGTTTTCATTTGACTGTTTTCTTTTCCAACGAACTTTGTGTGTTTATAAAAGCTTTGAACTCTTTTAAGAACCCAAAGCTTTAAGCTTTTTTTATAAATCTTTTTCAAGATTTTCAACCTTACAATGGCCCCCAAATCAAAGGTCGCTTCCTTTTCTAGTGATGTTGTACAACCACCGAGGGTGGTTCTTCTCACTAAGAAGCTCCCAGTTCTGGTGGGTTAAAATGGTTTTTGCCATTATTGAGAACATGAAGAGTTTCGTCTCTTGAAGTTCAAAAACTTCTTTTGAAGTTGAACAGTATGAGCCCCGTGATTGATTTGTAAACGCAACTCTCGTAATGATGAGCAGAATGCAGATTTGACGATCCTCGCATTTTGACTTGTCAACGTGACCTTCTCGTCTACGGATTGAACGCATGTCTGGCTAGCTCCATGTTTTAAGACTACTAAATGCGAGTCGCATTTGAATCTCAAGACTTTGAAAATAAATTTTAAGTTTTCATGTATAAAGTTCAGACGCGGACTTCATGTGAGCCTCGTGTTTTAATCATTGGACACGAGTCTCCTGTGTTGAGCCCGCGTTTGGAACTTCAACACTTAGTGTTCTGCCAATGTTTTTTAGAATATTGATTCTATGTTCTTTTCTTCTTGCAGTGAGGTATTCTTCGGACCCTCTGTCCAAGAGGTGTCATTTTGGGCACATGGGTGGTACAAACCTGAATGTCGCTTTCAGCCTCCGAAAGATTGCTTCATATTCACTGGAAAGAACTGAGAATTACAGACCAAGTTAAGTAGGACTAGCATGTTGACTCTTTGGGAGCTTATCTCGGACGGATGATTTGAATCAGATGCCCACACTCTGCTAGGAAAGCCAGACTTCCTCTTTGAAGACTCCATCAAAGAAGACGATGAGATTCTGTATGACGACAATTATAAATGGTTTTGTCAAATCGGGAACCGGAGGTTCTTTCTCCCAATATGGAATGGATGTTTCCACTGTCGTATCCGTAGTCTATGTTTATATGCCGACTAATGGATTGACAACTGACCAAATTTTTGTAGGGAAACTCTCTGGGGAAGATCAGTAACAGTACTACTTACCCAGCTGGCTATGGTAGGGAAATGACTGGATTGCAACCTGGGTTAGTGAGGGTCGAGTATCTGACAAAGTAGACTCCTCAGCGAGTGGCTACCTTCATTAATAAGTTTCTGGCCTCAAAGGGTGACTTCTCTTCTAGTGAATTCCATGTGATAGGATGGATTCACTCTACCGAGAAGTAATGGTGGTCAAGGATGGTGAATTTTGTCCTTGTTCAGTTAGAGAAACTTTTGTGGCAAGTAGGTCTGTATGGGGCAATCATGCATGGCATCCCGCAAAGCAACCACCATTTTTATGCCATCCTGGAGCGTTATAATCTAGAGACATGTACATTTTCACCCCGGTTGAAGACATCGTATTTTCCTGTATGAGATGTATGAGTCTCAGGGCTGGTGATGGGGGACAGACCATACGAGGAATATGTTTCAATAACCGAGGACTGCACCTATTGAAGAAGGATGCCCCTTTGGTTTGTGAGACCTACTGGGATGTGATGTGCCATTTCCATATATGTACCCAAACAACCGAGTGGAGGTCTATGGGAGTCAGGCAAATGGCCTAGATGAGCTATCTTTTCCAAGGCCTGAATGATAAGACCGGTCCTGTAACTCGCTTGGCGCCCAGTACCGATGCAGAGATCAAAGAGAGGATCAGTACATCTACCAGCACGTATACCATGGAATCTAATGAAGACACCTTCAAACCGCTATGGTCTTTGAGAGTTTTCATCATCATGCCAGGATCCCAATCTCTGACAGAGCTTTGCTGGTGGGGTTTTTGATGTTGTGGCTGAAATGATTTGTGGTGTTGACACTCCCGCATGAAGTCATCGATGCTGATGTGGTGTACCTGGATGTTTTGTTGGCACATGACCGTTCTATTATCTTTCTTCCAGCAATGGTGGGTGCATTCAGAGTGGGCTGCGGGTGCTGACGAAGAGCTTCTACCAAGTAGAGCCTCTTGTGGATGAAGAAGGCAACACACTTGTGGACTAAAATGACAAACCCCAATAGAAAATACCCAGCTTAATCAGATGAAGAAGGCAACACACAAAACTAAGGTTTTTATTTATAAAATGTACCTCTTTTAGGTGTGAATACTTATGCTTCATGAGGCACAAATACCGAGCTTAATCAGAGGATTTATATATATATATTTTTCAAACTTATCTAGTTATCTTTTGCATAAATACCAAGGCTTGCTTAGGCCAAAGCACCTAGCTAATCAATAATTAGATTTGTTTATTATTATTTTTTTCATACATATATTTTTTTTATAAGGTATAAGAGTCTTTGTTTTTAAACCCTAAGTGTGTAAGTGTATTTAGTGTGCATATTTCATCAAGGTAAATATCAAGACTAAATTACTTTCACAAATTTGCTTCCTAGCCCTAAAAATCAAACAAGTCATCTTATTTTGACCAAGTGTAAGAAATCCTAATTATGATTTTTCTATTCCTTAAAATTGACTTAATTTCTTACAAAAATATATCAAAATATTGTTCTTACCTTTCAAAAAGTTTTTTCTATATATATATACAATTTTTTTTTATATTAGTCATGTTAGAACCCTCCCCCACACTTATCTCATGCATTGTCCCCAATGTATGAATGAAATGTATACATGCATGAAATGAAATATAAAAGAGGTGCATATATTATACAGAAATATGTACAACATCAAGTTTCTCCCACACCTAGATCTTTTTCGGTCTTATCCCTCTAGCTCTCATCCTGTCATTCCAATGGGTCCTCTTTATAGGGCATAGTGGGGAGGCTAATTTTTCTGTCATTTTAGCTCTCTTCCTCCCCAGTCTCAACTTCTTTAGGTTTTCCTTCCTCATATTTCTACATTCATTATTCAAAAATTGATCACCACCACACTTCTCAGTTGGAACTTCCTCACTATGAATGCCTAGAAATTCTAACTCAGTTTCATATATCTCCTCAAAGCTTAGGTCAACACTTTACCCTAGAGATGTGTAATTAACCAAAAGATCCCTAGTTGGTTCATCCAAACACATGAGTTCTTCTTCGAAGAGGTTTTCAAAGAGTATGTCAATCGGAGGTTCTTGAATTATATTCTCTTGCGATACATTATTGGTTGGCTCATCGAAAGTGAAGATATTCAAATCAACTTTTCCCTTTTTAAATGGTACTCTAACATTAGGATCTCCGACATATGCCTTCTCATCAAGATAATCACATTCATTCTTAAATAATTCATCAAGAAACAGTGACTCATCTTCTATATCTTCACTCTCTTCATCACAATTATTTTCAACAAAGTTTACCTCAAATGTTTGATCTCTTATCTTACGAGGTTATTTTTCTAGGTTGAAGACATTGACTTCTCTAGTCATGTCCCCAAAAGTTAACCTCATGAACCTATTTCTACAATTGATGATGGCATTGACAGTAGCAAGGAATGGTCGCCCTAGAATAACAGGAGTTTGAGCCCTATGATTGGAGTTAGACACAGGTTGTGTCTCTAGAACTATGAAATCAACGGGGTAAATAAACTCTCCAACCCGGATAAGGACATCATTAATCTCCCCTTTTAGAACTTTCACTGAACGGTCAGCCAGTTGGATAGTGACTCGAGTTGGATTAAGATCGCCCAACCCGAGTTGTTGATAAACTGAGAATGGAAGCAAGTTGATACTTGCCCCCAAGTCAAGAAGTGCACGACTAATCTCGGCTTATCCTATTGTACAGGTAATGGTTAGACTACCTGGATCCTTGTACTTAACAGGGATCAGACCCGATAGTAGCTCACTAATGTTAGAGGTTAAGAAGACCTTTTTAGGTACATTAGTCTTTCTCTTCTTGGTGCACATGTCCTTAAGAAACTTAGCATAAGATGGGACTTGTTGGATGGCATCAAGAAGTGGTACATTTATCTTCACTTGATTAAAGATCTCAATTATCTTATCCATGTGTGGATTTTGCTTGTTGTTTTTTAGCCTATTAGGAAATAGTGTTATAGGCTGGTGCACATGACTGATTGACTTATCTTTTTCAGATTCATCAAATTTAGGAGGAGTGGGATTAGATGAGGTGGATGCTGAAGTGTGATTGTACTAACTAGGATTAGGTGGTGTTGACACTTGGTTATCAACTTTCTTTCCCGACCTCAATGTATGAACAGCATTACATTGATTCAGTGATGGATCCTCAACCAAATGAGCTTGTTGTGAATTCCTAGGATTTATAATTGGTTGACTGGGCAAGGTATCCTTTTGCCTCTCATGTTGTGGGTTGGCTAACTGGCTCATTTGACCCTCTAGCCTCTGTATTGTTTGCATGAGAGAATCTTGGTTCTTCATGTACCTTTCCATGTTTCTCTCAAAATCAGTCATTCTCCTTTCGAGTTGAGGATTCTAGAAGGAAGATGGTGGAGCTTGGTTGGGAAAATTTTGTTGATAATTTGAAAAATTGTTGGGAGAATTGTGAGGGTGATTGGAAAAGTTGAGTTGATGATTGGAAGAATTATTGGAATGATGGAAGTGGTTTGCATGGTTTGACCGTGGGTGGTCATTATTTTGTTGGCTCCATGAGAAATTTGGGTGATTTCTCCAGCCAGGATTGTATGTTGGGGCGTAAGGATCATTGTTCGGCCTTGAAAAAGCCGCATTCATCGGTTCAGAAAAGTGTTGGTGAGCTTGAAATACAGGACACTCCTCAAACACATGATTCATGGCCTGATAGTAAGTACAACCCGGAGTTGGAAATTGGTTCGGGCTGACTTGATTGACTGGACTTGGTTCCTTAGTTTCTAAAACTTCCAATCTTCTCGCTAGGTTAGCTAACTTAGCCTCGTTGCTATGGATGATTCAATCGCATGGAGACCTCCTTTTGAAGAGATAAAGTTTGGATTTCTAGAGCTTTCACTAGTAGGTTCCCATTGGATGGTCTTTTCAGCTAGATTCTCATATAAATCCCATCCTTCATGCTCATCCTTCTGCAAGAATCCCCTTGGCACATGCTTTCTAAGAGGGTCTTAGTCGAGTAGTCTATACCGTCATAAAGAATTTGGCATTGTCGCCATTTCTCTATTCCATGATGAGGACATTGGACAAGGAGGTCTTTGAAGAGTTCAAAGTACCTCCAAAACGGTTCATTAGGTTCTTGCTTGAACTGTATGATGTTTTCCCTAACGAGAGTGGTCTTGTGGATTGGATAGAATTTCTTCAAGAAGACCTTGATGAAACCATCTCAAGATGTGATGGAGCCGGCCGCTAAGCTGTAGAGCCATTTCTTGGCTAAGTCCTTAAGAGCAAATGGGATAAATCTCAACCTAATAGCATCATTTGTAAGGTGTGGGATTTTCATCATTAAGCATACTTCCTCAAATTCTCTAATGAAGAAATAAGTATCTTCGGACTCTAAGCCATGGAACTTAGGGAGTGTATTGATGAACTGTGGCTTAAGCTCAAAGTTGTGTTCACCACCGATAGAAGTTGGATGCAGAATGGAAGTGATGTTCTAATGGGATAGAACCTATCCTGCAAAGATGTCGGTTGATCCATAACCGAATCTGGTCTTGTTTTAAACTTGGGTGGTGATGTGTTTCTAGTTAACCTAGATGAATTAGGGTCTCTTGACCATAATTGCATACACAAACACAATCACAAACAAGTTCACGAATAGTCAAGAAGAGAAAACAACCAAGCCCAGTCTAAGGTAACCTTGACCTAGACAAATCCTAATTGGTTGATTATCCACAGGAGGTATAATGTAGACTTTGACCACAAGCAAATCAACCAGGTCAGGGCAACATTGGTGAGAGGTTATCTATCAAAGACGTTCCTTAATTAAGTAACCACCAACCTTCGGGCTTTCGGCCCTTAATCCCCTTCCTAGACACCGATTTGGCAGGAGTCAAATTCTAACACCTTCCCCCTTAGGGTAATCTTCTAGTGAGTTCGAGATGTCCTTAAGGCCAACGTCTATCAGATTTTACTTAGGCTTAGGTTGTGTATGCTTGGAGATAGTTTGTGGGCTAAGGAAGGGTAATAACTTCCCCACCTTATCTTGATTTGGGTTTTGCCTTTAGAGTTAATTGTGCGAAGTGTGCAAGATATAAAAAAGTAGCATTCAAAAGCAAATATCACCCAAGAATGTTTCCTAAACTATATGCTATGCATACATACCTTGTCTCCAGCTATCTTCAATAGTAATTGTAAATAAACGTAATTAGACAAATGCCTAGAATGCAAGTCTAAACGTTTTTTAAGCAATTAACAATCACTCAAATTACTGTTAGATTAAAACAAGGATGGTGGATAGCAGATATAGCAAGAATATAACGTACAAAAACTTAATTTTTTTGCGAGCAATATGTCCTGCAAAAAAGAGTTTTAGTAGTCCAACGAAATTTTCAACTTTTGCAATGCAATTTCTTGAAATTCTGTTTCCTACTTTCGAGAGTAGGGGCATAGAATTTGCAATTCTTCTCTTGCAAAGCTTGACTGCTAGATCTGAATCGTGAAGTCCCTGAAACAACACACCAAACTTGTTAAAAAACAAATACACCATTCCCTCCTCGGCAACGGCGCCAAAAATTGATTGCAAAAATCAAAGAGTTAAGAAATTACCGTGTAGCTTGTGGCTAACGAGTCGTGTCACGAGGAGGAATGTGATGAAAGATTTTTGGTGTTTTGTTTAGTAACAAAGAATTGTGCTCGTTTTTTAATTGAAAAGATAATGGAAAGAAAGGAGATGATTAAAAGAGAAATTGCAACTTTGGAGAAGGCTTTAGAAAAGGTGAATTTTGTATAAAGTTTAAAAAGTGATTTGTTATTTTTTAATGAAGAAGAAAATATGGGCTCACTATCTCACTACTCAATGACATGTTCTTCAATTGAAAATCTTAATGCCTCAACTTGATCATAGGCAAAACTTAAGATTGATTCTAGAAAGTTTTAAGTAAAACACATGAGATTGTTGGAAAGGTTAATTCTTTTCTTAAGAAATCGTCTTGAGTTGAAGGTTAAATCATCAAGAAGTTCAAGTATGAGATAAAAATAAGTTCAAGAGACGTTTTAAAAAGAGGTAAAAGTTAAAAATCCAAACCCATCCTCATGTGCCTTCAAGAACACTTTCAAGAAGAAAGGCTTAAGTTAGGCATGCGAATGATTCATTGGTCTTTTTCATGAAAACCATTCAAAAAGAAGATGGTCAGAGAGAGGAGTAGTAGTGAGCCCAGAAAACTGATTTAGCAACTCATGAAAAATAAAGAACAAAGCAAGTAATTAAAGTAAGACATACCGTAAAATGAGTAGAAGAAAATGTAGCTCGATTCTTGTATTGATGTCACTTCAATCTTCAAGTTACAAGCACTCAATTCCTCTCTCTCACAGGTATTTGTACTGAACTACAAATTGCAAAATCAAAAATACAACTTTTGTACTATCTAAAAAAGAGCCTAAAACTTAAAGTATAAACAAAAATTCTAATCCTAGTCTTCGCCCTTTTTTCTCTGTTGAAACTGGTATTTATAGGGAAAAACCAGAGGGGGGAGATCTTAGAAAGATTGGGGGAGCAAACGCTCCCCCAACAGAAGCAACCAAGCCGCAGAAACGCGACTAGGGCCGCGTTTCTGCGGCCTTGGTGTGGCCAATTGGCCACACCCAATTGGGTGGCTCTCCTAGTTTGGTGATTCTCCTATATCGTCTTCTGGTTTTCTCGTTTCTTCTTCAGGATTTGACGAAACAACCTTTCATTGTTGGCTTTATCCGCTTGATTTGGGAGGATTCTTTTCAACCTCTCTGATATGTCAAGATTTTTTCCTGATTCCTTGATTTCGAATTTATTCTGAATTAAATCAGAATTTGGTGGGCCTTTGGGCTTGTTTCTCTTTCCTTTCTTTTAGCAATTGGGCCGACATTGAACAAAGAAGAAGAAGACTTATTCATAGGATTTATTAGCTAAAAAGTATGGTAAGGTGACAATGTATATGCAAAATATGTGACTGATCAACATACCGTGAGTGATGATCTCATCGGTACATGCAATGATGTCAGGCCATCTATTGCCAACCAGGGGGGTCATCATCTACATCGGTACTAATATCTGATGGCACGAAATTAGAGGCAAACATAGAAAATAAGTCAAATCTAAATCTTCATTAATATACTACTCGCCTACATCATTGGTGGTGTTATTGACATCGAGCTTATTAACGCTCGTTACAAGAGGATTCAGTTCCCAAAGACATTCTTCTTCTGCCTTTGGCTTAACATCAGCTTCGTTGCCCGAGTCTAGTTCCTTTGTTGGGGATTCTTATCCATCTCTAGAGCATCTTAGTACAGAAGGGAGTCTGTGAAGTAGTTCTCTACCCCTTGAACGGATGCCTTTCGGCGACCAATGTTCGAACCTTTCAATCTCCGTCAACATACTTCTTGACTTGATGGAGAGTAAAAGGGATGATGGAGTTGCGATGAATCTATGGTCGTCCCAGTAGAAAATTATACGATGTGTCAGCTTCAATAACATAGCACGTCACCTCGCATCTTAGGTCACCGATTTGGTATTTGAGTTTAATCATTCTCATTGGGTACGTACCATTATTGTTGAAGCTGTAAATGGTAGCTTGGGTGGCGCTCAATCGGAGAGTGGAGATTCCCAAATGTTGCATGACCCGACGGGACATGATGCTCAATGCGGATCCTAGATCCACTTGAATGCGTCTCACTTCAGATGATCCAATATACGCTGTAAAGTACAGGGGCCTATCATGTTTTCACTTAATCTGCATGTCATCTGGCGTGAAGGTTATGCAGGGTATATGTTGAGAGTCATGGAGATAGTTTTCTTCATCTTTCTCCTCTGGTTTAGCAAGAATTCGGGCCATGAAGGCCCCAGCATCGGCTAAGGCTTCTCTCAAATCTTTCCTTATTAACTTAGATAGTCTCAGGAGCTAATAGAGGGTAATCCAAGCCGAGATGTTGGCCAGTTGAGCAAAAATATCAAAGCAATAAGGTGCTGAAGATCCTTCCGCTTTGTCCTTTAGAAGAGCTTTGGCGTACCGAAGCTCCTGTTGCTTATCACGGGTTGCTTCGTGGATTGCTTGGTTGGTCTGGGGTGGATTTAGGTAGATTTGTCACCATTTCATCATACTTCTTTAAGTACGACTTACCCAAGCGAGTCTCTTCAAGAACTGTGCATTCGGTTCTACAGCAAAGATGATTATCTCCTCTTTTGAATCAGCTAGCGAGGGGACATCGATTTCTGCTTCCCAGGAGGAAACACACCATATTGCAAGGTGAAGCTTTTGCTTTGCCCCTGAACTTCTTGTTGATAATAGTAGTTCACTGCTGGCCTTTCAAGAGATCGGGATGAACCCACATGATCTCTCCCTAAGGAGTAGGAACAGGTAGGAGATCTTTCTCCCGCTAGTGGTATGAATCTGTATTGCCCACCTTACTTTCCCTTTTATGATGGGAACTACTCCGGCTGACGTTGGAGGCTGTACCCTGAACTGTAGAAATGACGTCATATTGGCTGTCACTTTTTTCTGCTTTGGGCGGAGCTTAAGCACCTCCGCATCAATCAAAGCTTGGAGAATGTCTTTGAAGATGTAACAGCTTTGGTAGGGTACCCCAGTATCCTGTGGTACAAGCAGTAATTGGGGTTGTCGGTCTTGCCTACCTCCTCAAGACGTCTAGTTTTAGGAAGCTTCAGTTTGTTGCTCTTGTTGAGTAATTTGAACAACGAATCAACATGCTTGTCTTTGAAGGAGTACTGCTTGTTGGCGGGCGGCTGGCTTGAAGAGGTACCCCCTCGCTGGTTGGAGCTTAGAGGGAGATTTCGACTTTGTCACCAGTGTCTCCTTCCTTTTAGCTTGGAAAGACGCTTCTAGCGCGCACCTTGTCGATTTCTTGGGTCTTGACTTATTTTCTTCTGCCTTAACCCTGGCGATAATCTCCTCTTTATGTTCACCTTGCTAGACTAGCTGCTTCTAGGTACAGCTTTCAACTATTCCTATCATAGGTAGGAGTGAGGTTTGCAAATTGTGATGGCATGTTTCCACCAGGGTGGCCTGGGTCATACCGCTAGGACATCGGAGTGCCATATTCTAAAATCTTTCCACAAATGCTTTAATTGACTCTCCTTTCTGTTGCCTCGTCGCTTGAAGAGTTGGCATGGTAATCTCCTAGTCGTCTTCAAAGAAGCGTGTGAGGAAAAGCTTCTCCAGATCACCCTAATTCTTGATGAAGCCTTCTGAGAGTTTCATGAACCATTCAAAAGCGATCTCTTTCAGGGTGCCAATGAACAAACATGCCAGGATGGTATCATTTGATACTACATTCCCTATCTGATACTTGAAGTAGTATACGTGCTGGTTCGATAACCCCTTATCATCGAAGGCCTGCATGGTCGGAGCTTTGAATTTAGGAGGGTACGGGACAAGATCCCACTCAGCCAGGTAAGGCTAAATCACTCCTACTTCTTGGAGGCCTTTCTGATTGGCGAGGACTTCAAGACGTTATTCCAGTTTACCCATCCTTTTGGAATGAGTGCTCCCATTCTCTAAATTGCTTCCTTCTTTAGATGGAGGCTTGGACGACTCAGAGTTGGAATGCTCCTCCTCCTCGGTATGTACAGATGATGAGCTTACTCTTTCCTTCTATTTGCTCTTGGACTTCTTGGAAGGAGTCCTTGCCTTCGGCTACTTCTTTTTGTCTTCAAGCAATTGCGCAAGCATCTGCTTGAGGCTATCAATAGATTCTTGTTAAGCACGAATCATTTCGAGTTGCTCCCTCTGGGCCTGGGCTTGTTGTTCAAAGCGCCTGGCCATTTCTTTAAGAGTGCTTGCAATATATGTGGAGGCTTCTTTCTCTATAGAAGAGCTTGAGGTCTGTGATTCTATGATGGCAGAGTGTGACTCGCTTACCTTAATGCCCCGAGCTAGGGCACTGTTATCCACTGGGGCTATTATGCTAGTTCGAGTGGGGGTTTGTCGGTATACTCTTTTCGGCTCGGTGTCAGACTCGTTAGAGCTGACTATTGGCTGCTTCCCCGTAGTTCTGCTTGGCGTAGTACTTGGACCCATCATGTTTGCAGTAACTTTAGGGTACTCTGCATCAGAGAAGGCTCTCCTTGTGCGGGAGTGATGCCTTTTGGTCGAGCGAGAGACTGATGTAGACGATAACTGGTTGAACACCAACTGTTTTCTTACATGCGAGCTGCAGTGGCATTTAGAGAGTACCGCCATGATGAGCTATTCACAGCAGCATTGTAGAGTGATTTAATGAACACTCCTCTTCTTAGTCAAGTAGTCCCTTAGATCCTTGGAGGGGGATCGAAGAGACTAGCCTCAAGTCTCTTAGGACGAAGACTTTTTAGCTCTCTTCTGACTTTAGTCGTTGGAGAGTGAATGTTAACCTTACAAGTTTCAGTGACGCAAGGTTCAGAAATATGAAGTTCACGTTCTGAAGAATAGACACGACTCTCACGTTTTGGCTTTGAGACGCGGGTCTCGTGCCTCTGCTGAGAAAAAACGCGAACCTCGCATTGCTGATTATCACATTTGTATGGCGACTCTTGAGAAATGCGAACTTTATGAGTCTCGCATTCTATTGTAGAGACGCGGGTCTTATGCCTCTAAGAAGGGACGCGGACCTCGCACTGCTGAACATCACGTCTATGAGGTGAAGAATTAGAAACGTGAGACTCTTGAGCACTTTATTTGGTATCCAAATGTAGACTTCATGTCTGATGCGGTTCAGAAGAGACGCAGGCCTGAGCCTCGCGTTCTATATCTGCTGGATGAATGGTTTTTCCAGCTTCTTGCATCAGTTGTCGATGTACGCTTCGCTTTTGTCGACGTTCAATACTGATTGTTATCCAATTTTGCATATTTTACCACATCATTCCCATGCATATTGCAAATAAAAATATGATTTTTAATGTTCTTCTCTCTATTTTTGCAGGTCCACATCTGAAATGAGAAAAGGCCCAAAATTCCTTTAATTAGTAATAATTAAAGGGAATTATTCAAAGCCCAAAAGAGAGCCCAAGTTAGAACCCAGGATCTGGAGAATTCTACGCACCAGCTCACACTTTCAGAAGGTCCACGTGGATAACAAACTCGCAACAGAAAATCTGGCCTCAACGGCCTTGATCTTGCCGCAATTTCTAGAAGTTTGCCGCAAATCTGCGGCAGTTACAGGTCTGTTAGGGCCGAGATTTTCTCCAACAACTCGGGCTCTAGATCCTTCTCTCTGAGGCCTATAAATACAGCACCAGGGCCAGCACGAGCGCAGAGAGGGTAGTGGAAGGAGAGAGGAGAGATTAGAGATTAGATGCTTGTATTTTGTAGGATTTCTCTCTAGGATTTTTGTAGTGCTCTAGATCTTCTTCCTCCCTAGAAATTCTGTAAAGAGAGAGTTTGTAAGAGAGAGAAAGCTTGTGTATACCAAGGTGTGACAACTTGTGAAGCAAGGATTGATCCATTCTCTTCTCTCTTCTCTTGCATTTTCTAGTTTACTTGCTTTCTTTAATTCTATCTTTACTTTACTTGCACTTTAATTCATGCTTTGCTTTTCTTTTCTTATGGCTAGTAGCTAACTTTTCTAACATGAACTAGCTAACCACTAACCTTGCTAACTACTAACTCATGGGTGATTGCTATCTTTAATCTTGCAAGTTGTATGGTCTTCTCTTCTCCGATGGGTTACTTTCATTGCTTGGCAAGTTCTTGTTGTAATTCCATATGATTCATGTGTGCCTCATTTAGAGCCTTGTCTTTAGAACAAGTGCCTTGATGGAACATGGAGATGGATCACCAAACATATGCTATTTGTTGTACAACTTCTTTACTTCAATTAATGAATGTTGTATCTTCTTCCTTAGCATCCCTTGAGTGTCGCTCTTTAGATTCCATTATTGAAAGTCTATCTTGTAGGCCAATGACATCTATGAGTCTACAAGACAAGTCCAAGAGTGATCACCCGTCATTCAAGTGGGAAAGTAATTAGACCAATACGCAAGACAAATCTTTGCCGATGAATCAACATGAGGCACGCATTCACCATCACGGAGTTTAGTAAGTTTTTAGCAAGGTAGTAAGGTTAGCTAGTCATGCTTTTCTCCATCTTCAAATCTTTTACAAGTTTTTTTTCTTTTTAGTGTTAATCCAAAAGCCAATCTTGTTTTGATTTCTTTTCATTTTCCATCATGAACATATCCACCGATTCTTTCATTTCTTTTTCCATGTTTTATTCATTCTTTTAAGACAAAGAAGAATCTTCATTTTCATTCTTCACAACGAACCGTAACGCTTCCATCGCAAGCTCTCCCTGAGAATCGACTCGGTATAGCCCATGCTATAACGGAGATTGGAAAGGATACATTAAACATATTAAATACATTTGTGGAGTGATAAAGCACCTAAGGTTGAATCTAAAACTTCCCTCTTTTACATAATATCTGTGCAAATACTTCACACTATCTTTTCCCCAATCAAATTTTTGGCGCCGTTGCCGGGGAGAGCAACGATTTTTGATTTAAAGTGAAGAACTAAACGAATTTTCTTCTCTGTTGCAGGTTACAGGTGAAGAGAACAGGAAAATTTGCATTGCAGTAACATATAAGTGGCTCTGGGCTTCTGCTCTTGAAAGCAGAAACCAGAAGCCCTCTGAATTGCCGCAATTCCACGGCATTTGCCGCGGATCTGCGGCAAGGAGGAGAGGACTACTGACAATTTTTCTGCAGGGTCTCTGGCTCTGTAAAAATACAGCTGCTGCAATACTTAATTTCTTGTATGCTTCACCATACTCCTGCTAATAATCAATAGTAAAAAAATTGGTTGCAAAGTTAAAAATTGATTAGACATTTGCATTCTAGGCACTTGTCTTTTCAATTCATTTACTTTTACTGTTGAAGAGTGCTGGAGGCAAGGTACGTACGCATTGCATATTGACTAGGACTCACTCTTTGTTTGATTTAAAACGCTTTGAGTGAACCTTGTTTGTTTATATCGTACACTTGCACAAAATCTATTCTAAGGGCATCACCCATAAATAAGATAAGGTGGGGATTTTATCACCCTTTCCTTAGCCCGAAAACCACAATCCCAGCACTTACAATCCCAAGCTTCTAATAAAAACTGATAGATGTTGGCCCTAGGGACATCCGGACTCACTTAGGAGATTATCCTAAGGGGGAAAAGTGTTGAAAATTGACTTTTGCAAAATCAGTGTCTAGGAAAGGGATTGAGGGCCGAAAGCTCGAAGGTTGCTGGTTACTTAATTAAGGAACGTCTTTGACGGAAAACCTCCCACCAACCTTACCCTTTCCTGGCTAATTAGCTTGTGGTCAAAGTCTACACTAAACCTCCTGTGGACGGTCTAATCAGTTAGGAGTCGTCTAGGTCCAGGAATCCTAGATAGCTTGGATTGATTTTTCTTTTATTGTTTGTTATTTTATTTTTCTTTTTCGCTGGTGTGATCGGTGCACGTTGTTTGTGACTGTATATGCAAGAGTGGTTCCGTGATCCTAATTCTGCAAGACTTGTTAGACTTTCTGCACTTACACAACCACTTGACGCAATGGAAAACAACGTTTCACTTCAAGATCGATTCTATCCGATTCGCACCTCCCTTCCATCGTGCATTCTTCTCCCCGAACCAAATGGAAATCACTTTGAGCTGAAACCGCAATTCATTAATACACTTCCCCGATTTCATGGTCTAGAGTCTGAGGACGCGTACCTCTTTATTCGTGAGTTTGAAGAGGTATGCCAAATGATGAGAATTTCCAACTGACCGAGGATGCTGTTAGGTTAAGGTTCATACCGTTTGCACTTAAAGATTTAGCTAAGAAGTGGCTTTACAATCTTCCCGTCAGTTCTATATCTTCTTGGGATGATTTTGTTTCTTAAGAAATTCTATCCTATTCACAAAACAGCCCTCATGCGGAAGAATATCATGCAATTCAAGCAGGAACCAAATGAACCTTTCTGGAAGTATCTTGAGCGTTTCAAAGACCTTCTAGCCCTGTGTCCTCATCACGGCATAGAGAAATGGCGTTTATGCCAGATTATCTATGACGGTCTAGATTACCAAACGAAAACCCTCCTTGAATCCATGTGTCTAGGGGAATTTTGACGAAAGATGAACATCAGGGGTGGGATCTCTTTGAAACCTTAGCTGAGAAAACCATTCAGTGGGAGTCATGCCTTGATAAACCCACTCCCACCACTTCCAGAACTGGTATGCACTCCATAGAATCCTCTATAGCGCAGAAGCCAAGATCACACAATTGATGAAGAGGATAGAACTGCTTGAGTCTAAGGGAAATTCTGTTGTAAATCAGGTCAACCCATTGCCTGTGATTAAACCAGGTTGCACCTACTGTCATGACCTTAACCATGTCTTTGAGGAGTGTCCTTTGTATCAGCCCCAATCATATCAGGAGAACTTGAATGCAGCATTTACCAGACCCCCATACTCCAACACTTACAATTCAGGATGGCAGAACCATCCAAATTTTTCGTGGAGTCAGTCTGGTCCTGAGCATCATAGGCCACCATTTTCACATCCTTATAATGCTCAGTCTCACCCATCCAGTTTCAATCGTAATGCACCGAATTTTCATCCATCTCAAGGTCCACCACAATCCCAATCTTTTCAAAGTCCACCACACTACCAATCACAATTCCAGTCTCCATATCATCAACATCCACCCCAGAATGATTCAGAAATATCAGAGTTGAGGAAAATGTTAGAAACCTTTACAAAGAACTATCATCAGGATATGAATAAAGTTCAGGTCCAAATTGGGCAATTGGCTAATTCAGTAAATGAGAGACAAAAAGGACTGTTACCAAGCCAGCCATTGCCAAATCCAAACATGAGGACACGGGCCCAAGTCATTGTCATGCTATTCATACCCTGAGATCTGGAAAACAAGTAGACAATAAGGTTTCTAGTCAATCATCCATCCAGTACCAAAACCAACACCTCCTGTCCCAATACAACCAGCTTCTGACAAACCATCTTCTAGTACAGAGCCATCCACTTCAAAAGTCAAGGGTAAAGAAAAGGTAGATGAGCAACCTTATAAGCCTAGTATACCATTTCCAAATAGGCTTATAAATAACAAGACAAATGCTCATATGGAGAAAATAAAAGAAATGTTCAACAAGGTCCAAATCAATGTCCCTCTTCTTGATGCCATACAACAAGTGCCATCATATGCCAAATTCTTGAAGGAAATGTGCACCAAGAAGAGGAAAACACAAGTCCCTAAGAAAGTCTTCCTAGCATCAACCATTAGCGAATTGTTCACTGGTCCAATTCCTGTTAAATACAAAGACCCAGGGAGCCCCACCATTTAATGCATCATAAGACAGACTACCATCAATAGGGCACTGCTTGATTTAGGGGCCAGCATCAATCTCCTACCTTTTTCTGTGTACCAACAATTAGGGTTAGGCGATCTTCTCCCTACCCAAATGACCATACAATTGGCTGATCGCTCTGTCACTAGAGCCCAGGGGGAAATTCACGATGTCCTTATCAAAGTTGGGGAATTCATTTATCCTGTTGACTTTGTAGTCCTTGAAACAAAACCTGTGTCAAATTCCAATCAAAGGGCTCAAATTCCTGTCATTTTGGGACGACCATTCCTGGCTACTGCAAATGCCATCATTAATTGCCGGAATGGATCAATGAGGTTAACCTTTGGTAACATGACTCATGAACACAATGTCTTCCACACACAACCTCGTAAAACAAAAGATCAAACATTTGAGGTTAGTTTCATTAGTAACAATTATGAGGAAGAAGGTGAAGATCCAAAAGATGAGTCATAATCTTGTGATTCTCTTATCCGAGTACCCTTTCAAAAGGGGAAAGTTGATTTGGATATTTTCACTTTCAATGAGCCAACTCTGACTGTATTCGAACCTCCGATTGATATATCCTTTGAAGACCTGTTTGCTGATGAGATCATGTGTCTAGATGAGTCAACTCGGGGTTAGCTACTGATTGCACACTTCCGGATGTTGACCTTAGTTTGAAGAATTGTATGGAGAGGAGCTGAAATTCCTTAACATTGGCAGTGATGAGATTCAGAGTGAGAGTGGTGATAAGGAATTTTTTAGTGAACAATGTGGTGGAATGAGGGTGAATGATAATAATAAACAATTGAATCTGGAAATACCTAGGGCTAAAATAATTCAAACCGTTTCCCAACTGAGCTCACGAAAGCAGACGCACTGGAACGATGGGAAACGGGCCAGAGGAAAACGACCAAAAGCCTAGGTAATGGTTACACTTGTATATACTCTTTGTAAATAATTTTTTGCACTTTCTTGTAAATAAAATTTCTTACCTCTACCTATTTCATGCATACATATATCACGATGCATTGAGGACAATGCATGAGATAAGTGTGGGGAAGGGTTTACTAACATAGAGTTTTTAGATTTTCTTTCTTTTACACTTCTTTTATGATCTTCCCTTTTGTATAGGAATTTTCTCTTCTTTAAAAAAAACTTTTTGAAATAAGAGACAAATGTTTTGATCTATTTTTAAGAAAATTAAGATGATCTTAGAAATTAAGAAAGCCTTAATTATGACATCTTAAACCTAGTTGAAATAATGGATCATGTTTAAAATTATAGGCTAAGTAAGAAAAATTGGGGAGATATTTTTATCTTGAATTTTTGCCTTAGATAGTAGGCACTTCACACTTACACAATTTTTGGGATGGAAACAAAGACCTAAAATGCCATAAAGTATAAATAAATAAATAAATAAAAATTTACTTATTAAGCTGGATAATTGTGCCTCAAGAAGCATGATTATTCACGCCTAACGGTGATTAAATAAATAATCCCCTTTAGTTTTGTGGCCTTTTTCACTCGAGTCCTTAAACCCGAGGGATGTTTTCTCATCTGGTGCCCTAGGACCTCCTGGTTGGGAGTCATCGGTTATAGGCTCGCTACATGGGTGAACTAGAAAGCCTAAACTAAGGGAAGAAAAAAAAAAAAAAGAAATATAAATATATATAAATAAATGGCTTTATGGTTAGAGTTGAAATCCCAGAAATCTTCACTATCACAATGTGCATATTATCTAGGTTTTATGAAAGATAAAGTATTCAATCCAATTTTGAATTCTTACCTTAATTAAAGACAAGATCCTGCATGGAGACTAAGTTTAAGGAAGAATGATTATAGGTGGACTTATGACCTTAGATCACTTATATTTTTGCAAAAATAGTTTGAAAACATGTCTCTCTTTCAAAATGAATTTTCAAAACACTAACATTTGTTTTTTTTCTTTATGGATTTTGTGGGTGTAATCCGCTGAAAACCCTCAGGAGACAACACTCCTCCTCTAGGGTAACCTAGAGGTTTAACGGCTTGTTGCACGTGCTCAGTGCAATCGCGTCACCTGCGAAAGTGGTGTAATAACTTGGTAGTATAGTTTTTCTTTTCTTTATTTTGCTCGGGACGAGCAAAAGAATAAGTGTGGGGGTGTGATTGTTATCCAATTTTGCATATTTTACCACATCATTCCCATGCATATTGCAAATAAAAATATGATTTTTAATGTTCTTCTCTCTATTTTTGCAGGTCCACATCTGAAATGAGAAAAGGCCCAAAATTCCTTTAATTAGTAATAATTAAAGGGAATTAATTCAAAGCCCAAAAGAGAGCCCAAGTTAGAACCCAGGATCTGGAGAATTCTACGCACCAGCTCACACTTTCAGAAGGTCCACGTGGATAACAAACTGTAACAAACTCGCAAAAGAAAATCTGGCCTCAACGGCCTTGATCTTGTCGTAATTTCTAGAAGTTTGCCGCAAATCAGCGGCAGTTACAGGTCTGTTAGGGCCGAGATTTTCTCCAACAACCCGGGCTCTAGATCCTTCTCTCTGAGGCCTATAAATACAGCACCAGGGCCTGCACGAGCGCAGAGAGGGTAGTGGAAGGAGAGAGGAGAGATTAGAGATTAGATGCTTGTATTTTGTAGGATTTCTCTCTAGGATTTTTGTAGTGCTCTAGATCTTCTTCCTCCCTAGAAATTCTGTAAAGAGAGAGTTTGTAAGAGAGAGAAAGCTTGTGTATACCAAGGTGTGACAACTTGTGAAGCAAGGATTGATCCATTCTCTTCTCTCTTCTCTTGCATTTCTAGTTTACTTGCTTTCTTTAATTCTAGCTTTACTTTACTTGCACTTTAATTCATGCTTGCTTTTCTTTTCTTATGGCTAGTAGCTAACTTTTCTAACATGAACTAGCTAACCACTAACCTTGCTAACTACTAACTCATGGGTAATTGCTATCTTTAATCTTGCAAGTTGTATTGCTACTAACCGATGGGTTACTTTCATTGCTTGGCAAGTTCTTGTTGTAATTCCATATGATTCATGTGTGCCTCATTTAGAGCCTTGTCTTTAGAACAAGTGCCTTGATGGAACATGGAGATGGATCACCAAACATATGCTATTTGTTGTACAACTTCTTTACTTCAATTAATGAATGTTGTATCTTCTTCCTTAGCATCCCTTGAGTGTCGCTCTTTTGATTCCATTATTGAAAGTCTATCTTGTAGGCGAATGACATCTATGAGTCTACAAGACAAGTCCAAGAGTGATCACCGTCATTCAAGTGGGAAAGTAATTAGACCAACACGCAAGACAAATCTTTGCCGATGAATCAACATGAGGCACGCATTCACCATCACGGAGTTTAGTAAGTTTTTAGTAAGGTAGTAAGGTTAGCTAGTCATGCTTTTCTCCATCTTCAAATCTTTTACAAGTTTTCTTTTCTTTTTAGTGTTAATCCAAAAGCCAATCTTGTTTTGATTTCTTTTCATTTTCCATCATGAACATATCCACCGATTCTTTCATTTCTTTTTCCATGTTTTATTCATTCTTTTAAGACAAAGAAGAATCTTCGTTTTCTTTCTTCACAACGAACCGTAACGCTTCCATCGCAAGCTCTCCCTGAGAATCGACTCGGTATAGCCCATGCTATAACGGAGATTGGAAAGGATACAATAAACATATTAAATACATTTGTGGAGTGATAAAGCACCTAAGGTTGAATCTAAACCTTCCCTCTTTTACATAATATCTGTGCAAATACTTCACACTATCTTTTCCCCAATCAAATACTCCGGTTACGCTTCATAGGTTATTGGGGACCCCTGGTAACCTGAAGCTGAGAAAGAGGAGGGGTGTAGAAAGATTGGCCTTCAACGATGTTGTCCTCACGGGTCTTATTGGAGACGTTAACACAGGCCACGCATCCGGCGTGACCAGAAATGACTCTGTTTGCGCAGGCCATCTTTGAGGAAGTCTCTGAAAAGACTTGGGAACCGATCTCTAAGGAGACCCAAAAGTATTACCGCGCCACCCTGAGGCTCTTAGATCCAGAGAGAAACTCTTCATATTTTTCCTGATCGAATTCAACGGTAAGTGATTCGATCATTTTTCCTATGAAGGTGACATCACCTTGCGCCACAACTTGCTCATCAGTAGAGAAAGTAGTCCCCAGCAGAGTCGCCATCTCTTGTATGAAAGGGAATTTGAAAATATATATTATAAAATTTTCTTGAATCAATGAAATATTACAACAATTTCAAAAACTCCAATTACAAGAGAGAGAAAATATTTAAGTTCAAATATTCTCTTTGTTTAATGTGGGGTATTTTGTGTAGCGATAGAAAGTGATTCTTGTTTTCTATTGATGGGTGAACGTCAAGCTCTTCTGGAACTCTTCTCCTTGGATCACAAATGGAGTAGCACAGTTCCTATCCATGAAATCTCAAAGAGACTTAGGCAATAACTTGAACTCAACAAGTTTTAGAAGAGTTGAACTTGTTGGCCCAAGGTTACAATCACCCGTCTTTAGTGTGTTTTGATGATTACAAAACATATTAGTTATTTGTACTAATATTATTTGTTGTTTAAGTGTGTTTCAGGGTTTCTATCTTGCATAGGTGTTTTCTTCCCTAAAGGAAGGTGACGTGGACTCAAGATAACTCCAATTGGGCTCAAGATGCAAATTGAAGATCATGTGGAGATAGCCCTTCTTGAAGCCTTGAAGTCTTTTAGAATCATTGTAAGAATAGAATGTTAAAGTTTGAGTATGTGATATTTGGCTCTAGGATACACACACACACTTTTCCCTTTACAAAATTCTATTTTAAAAATGTTTGTTTCTAAGTTTTATGCCTAAGTTTATATATACATGTATTCAAACTTATTACAAATTGAGTATCTTGTTTAAAACATGTGTATAGACTATTTTTGCATAATACTTAGTTATAAGTATCTTAAAATATTTTTTCAAAAATTTTCCAACTCAAAATCAGCCTGTTTTTCCTTATTTCAGGTTGACCGGCCGACCGCCCGGTCGACCGGCGCCTGTGTCAGGACGTGCACGTTTGTGCACGTCTGTCGATCGACCGGCCCGGTCGACCGACTGTAAGCAGGCCACTCTCGGTTTGTTTCGGTCGACCGCCCGGTCGACCGGTATAAGGAAACTGTGTTTCCTCAAAGAGGTCGGTCGATCGGAGCGCCAACGGCTCTTTGCCAAGTAGGCAAACGGTCGACCGGCCGGTCGACCGTTACGCCTGCAAGAGCCCAACGGCTCTTTTCTCTTTGGGCAAGTCTGAAAAACTGTTTTCTTCTTCTTCTTTAACAGAGTTTTAGAGAGTTGTTGGAGGCCTTTTGCAGGTCAAATTAGGTGAAAAGAAAAGAGTTTTAACCTATTCTCTCCCTATAAATAGAGGGGAATAGGTCTTTGTTATTTACATAGAAAAATCCTTGGTTTTCATTGTTTTCAAGAGAAAGAGAAAAATTGTTTCAAAGCTTTCATTTCCAACTCTTTTAAAGTTTGTTTTTCAGTTGTGTTTGATTGCCAATATCACTCTACAACTGAAGTTTTCTCACCACACTTCATAGAGCCAAAAATCCATTACTCATACTATAGTGAAGTTGTAAGAAGAGTGAGAATTGTAAAAGTGTTTGAGAAAGAGTTTAGTGATCTAGTTGTGATCACTCTTGTTCTTGTGATTCTTGTTCTTGTGGAGACAACTCCTAGGTGGAGTTCTTTGTAAGTTGTGAAGCTAAGGGCTTGGGGTCTTCGGTAGACCAAACTTGTACGGCATCCTCGGTGGATAGTGGAAACCCTTCACGGAGGTGAAGGCGGGGACTAGAGCGGTGGCTCGAACCTCGAAACAAATCATTTCTGTTTGCGATTGTCTTGCGTTATTCTTGCTTTACATTTCTCTTGCTTTATATTGTCTTCAACTATTTGCTTAAGAACTAACCCTTTACTTGTGCAATCTTCTCTTGTTTACTTTACTTGTTATACTTATTGTGTGTATTTCATCATAGTATTTTATTCATCTCTTGATCGATCAAATCTCATACAACACGGTTGCATTGCGCACCTCTAACCCCTTTTAAGGGGAATTGGGAGGAAGGAGTTCAGAACCTCTCACGGGGTATTCGGCTCTTAGTCGTGTTTTGAGAGATCGTTGCATCACTCATTCAATTAAGTTTTAAAAAGATCATTAGATTAGCAATTACACCTATTCACCCTAGAGCTTGGTTACTAGGCTCTTGGCTTAACAACCCTAGAAAGATCCTAATATTGCTAATCATTTCATTCATTTTCACTTAGTAAAGATGGCCGATGGTATTAAGACACCCCCTAAGTTTGATTGACTTAACTTTCCCATATGGAAGGTTAAGATGACCGTGTTTTTACAATCTCTTGGTAGCCGAGTTGCAAAGGCCGTGACCAAACCTTTTAGTGCACCCCCCGGTGATGAATCCACTTGGTCCGAGATAGAGACCAAAGAATTTGATGCCAATGCTAGGGCTCACTATGCACCCCTACAAGCCCTTAATGATGATGACATAGCTAGAGTTATTCATTGCAAGTCCGCATATGAAATTTGGACACATTTACTAGTCACACATGAAGGGACCTCACAAGTGAAGAGAGCTAAGATTGACCTTCTTCGGTCCCAATATGAGAATTTTTGCATGCAAGAAAATGAAACCATAGATGATATGGTTACAAGATTTACAAAGATTACTAATGGACTTTCTTCTCTAGGTGATGCTATTGATAAGGATCAAAGAGTAAGAAAGATCATCCGGGCTCTTCCTCCTTCATGGGAAGTAAAAGCAACAACCTTGAAGGAACTCAATGACAAGGAGGAGATGGAGCTAATTGGTCTCATTGGGAATCTCAAAACCCATGAGATGGAGAGGAAAGTGAGGGAGGACATGGCTCCTTCCAAGAAGAAGACTATAGCCTTCAAAAGCCAATCCACACACTCTGACGAAGACGATGAAGAAGAAGATGACGAAGAGCTCTCACTTCTTGTCAAAAATGTCCGGAGGATGTACAACAAGGCGAAATTCCAAGGTAGAAGGAGATGGCAAGGAGGTAAGGAAGAAAGAAAGATCATATGATTCAATTGCCAAAGACCGGGACACATAGTGGCGGAGTGTCCGGATAAAGTGAAGCCCTCCACCTCAAAGAAGCCTCACAAGAAGAAGGCAATGAAAGCTACATGGGATTCCGAGAGCGAATCCGAGGAGGAGATTGATACCGCCAACATGTGCTTCATGGCAAATGAAAGCACAAGCAAGGTAACCCCTTCCACTTCTCCTAATGATGAACTTTCTATGGATGAGTTAGGAGAAGCTTTTGTAGAATTATCTCATAATTATGACTTCTTAAAGAAAAAGTATTTAAAAATGAAAAAGGAAAATGAATCTCTTAGTTTTCAAGTTATAAATCTTTCTAAAGAAAATAATGACTTGCATTCTACTTTGGTTTCCACTAAAAATGAATTTGATAAATATAAGACTTCTTGTAAAGGCAAGTCCCCATTTGTTGATGCTAATGAGATTACCATGCTTAAGGAAAGAATAGATTCTTTAAGTATTGTTTTGAAAAAGTGTAGTGAGTTTGATAAGAAGAAGTTAGAGGCCATGTTTCCTAAGAAACAAGCCTCTAAGAAAAATGTTCATAATGCTCATGCTCATGTTCATACCACACAACCTTTACATCGTGGTAAACCCCCAAAGCATGCTCACACTTCACACACTCATCATGCATTCATGTATGGAAGAGTGTTCTCATGTTCACATTGTGGGCGGAAAGGACACTTAGCCAATTTTTGCTATGATAGACTAGGTGCATCTTTTCATAATGTTTGGGTTCGAAACACTAACTTTCAAGGACCCAAGAAAGTTTGGGTACCAAAGTCAACAACTTTGTTAAATGATATAGGTACCTTCCAAAGCCCAACGACGTAGAGGATTGTGGTATCTTGATAGTGGTTGCTCAAGGCACATGACTTGGGATATCAACAACTTTGCAACCCTATCAAGATACCATGAAGGTGGCACCGTCACCTTCGGAGATGACGCCAAGGGTAAAATCATCGGTATTGGTAATGTAAAACTTGGCACATCCCCTTTAATTGAGAATGTAGTTTTAGTTGACGGCCTCAAGCATAATCTCTTGAGTGTTAGTCAATTATGTGATAAAGGTTTTGATGTAGTTTTTGATAATGTTGCTTGTAAAGTAATTGATAGAATTTCTAATGCTTGTGTGTTTTCCGGTTTTCGTGAAAGTAATGTTTATATGATAGATATGTTAAATATGTCTTGTAATATAACATGTTTAAAAGCCCTCGATGACGACTCTTGGTTGTGGCATAGAAGATTAGGCCACATTTCTTTTGACCACATATCTAGGCTTAACACAAAGGAAATGGTGAAAGGTATTCCTTGTTTGAATTTTGAAAAAGACCGAGTTTGTGACGCATGTCAATTTGGGAAACAAACTAAGTCTTCTTTCAAGTCAATTAAGGATATCATGACATCACGTCCTTTGGAGTTAATCCACATGGATTTATTTGGACCTACACAAACCAAAAGTCTAAGTGGGAATAGATTTGCATTTGTTTTAGTTGATGATTTTTCACGTTTTACTTGGGTTTTCTTTCTTGAGCATAAAAATCAAGCATTTTCGTATTTCCAAACTTTTAAGAAAAGAGTTGAAAAAGAAAAAGATGTTTCGATTTTAAGAATAAGAAGTGATAGAGGAGGTGAATTCATTAACCAACCCTTTACCACTTTTTGTGAAGAACATGGAATAAAGCATGAACTATCTTGTCCTAGAACTCCACAACAAAATGGAGTAGTTGAACGGAAAAATCGAACTTTGCAAGAGATGGCTAGGACAATGCTTAGTGAATACGGTCTACCACATTATTTGTGGGCCGAGGCCGTTAATACATCATGCTACATATCAAATCGTGTTTTCTTGTGTAAAAATACTACAAAAACCTCTTTTGAAATGTACTTTTCTAGAAAACCAAATGTTTCATATTTCAAGGTTTTTGGATGCAAATGTTTTGTTTTAAATACAAAAGATAATTTAGGAAAATTTGATCCTAAATCTTATGAGGCTATATTTGTGGGTTATTCTAATACTAGTAAGGCTTATAGAGTCTTCAATAGGTCATCATTGACTATTGAGGAATCTATACATGTTAAGTTTGAGGAATCTAACTTGTTTGTTAAGAATGTTGTAGAAATAGATGCTTTGCATGAAGGCTTGGAGAAAGTGACCTTGGAGGATACACCTACTATGGGAGACAAGCCAAAGGATGATGAAGCTAAAATGCAAGAGGCTCAAGGAAATGAAGATCAAACAAATGGAGAAGAGCCCACTCAACAACTTCCAAAGGATTGGAGATACAATCCACATCATCCCAAGGACCTCGTCATAGGTGATGTATCAAAAGGGGTAACAACTCGCTCTAAACTTCATGACTATTGTGGACATTATGCATTTATTTCTCATGTTGAACCCAAGAACGTCCTCGAAGCCGAGGCCGATTCATATTGGTTGCTAGCTATGCAAGAGGAACTCAATCAATTTGAGCGCAACCAAGTTTGGCACCTTGTTCCTAGGCCCCACGATAGACCAACAATTGGTACTAAGTGGATCTTTAAGAACAAGTTGGATGAATCGGGTAACGTTATTAGGAATAAAGCTAGGTTAGTTGCCCAAGGTTACACTCAAATCGAAGGAATCGATTTTGAAGAAACCTTTGCACCCGTAGCACGGCTTGAAGCCATACGGATGACACTAGCATTTGCCTCATATAAAGATTTTAAATTGTTTCAAATGGATGTTAAAAGTGCTTTTCTAAATGGTTTTATTGAAGAGGAGGTGTATGTTGAACAACCCCCGGGTTTGTTGATCCTACACATCCGGATTTTGTTTTTAAATTAGATAAAGCTCTTTATGGTTTAAAACAAGCCCCTAGGGCTTGGTATGAAAGACTTTCTTCATTTTTAATTTCAAATGGTTTTAAGAAAGGTAAAATTGATACAACCTTGTTTACAAAACATGTAGAAACTGATATTCTTATTGTGCAAATTTATGTAGATGATATTATTTTTGGTTCTACTAATGAATCTCTTTGCCAAGCTTTTGAATCATGCATGAAGGATGAATTCGAAATGTCTATGATGGGGGAACTCAACTATTTCCTTGGACTCCAAATCAAGCAAAAGAAGGATGGGATCTTCATCAATCAAGCCAAGTACACAAAGGAACTAATCAAAAGGTTTGGGCTTGAAGGATCGAAAGTAAGCAAAACTCCCATGGCAACAACTACAAAGCTTGACAAGGATGAACAAGGTAAAAGTGTAGACATTAAATTATATCGTAGCATGATTGGTAGCTTGCTTTATTTGACGGCTAGTAGGCCGGATATTATGTTTTCCGTTTGTCTTTGTGCACGTTTTCAATCTTGTCCTAAAGAATCTCACATAATTGCGGTTAAACGCATAATTAGATACCTTAAGGGCACTATTTAAATGGGTTTGTGGTATCCTAAAACCGGATTATTTGAAATGAAGAGTTTTTCGGATGCCGACTATGCGGGTTGTAGGGTAGATAGGAAGAGCACAAGTGGAACATGTCAATTCTTAGGTAATTGTCTTGTATCTTGGTCTTCCAAAAAGCAAAATTCGGTAGCCCTTTCAACCGCCGAGGCGGAGTATGTTGCAGCCGGAGCTTGTTGTGCACAAGTTCTTTGGATGAAACATACTCTCCTTGACTATGATTTACACTTTGATCATGTTAAAATATTTTGTGATAATACTAGTACTATTCACATGACAAAGAATGCAAATCAACATAGTAAAACCAAACACATTGACATTAGGTATCACTTTCTTAGAGATCATTATGAGAAAGGTGATATTGATATTGATTATGTTTCTACCGATTTTCAACTTGCCGATATTTTTACTAAACCTCTAGATTATGCTAGATTTTCATTTATTTGTGGTGAGTTGAATGTTTGCATGATAGATTCTTAAATATTTCTATTTTTGTATTTTGTTTGTTTTGATTTTAACCCTTTTTTGATGTATGACAAAAAGGGGGAGAAAAAGAAATAAGTTTGCTTATAGTTTGAGTTTTGTTTATTTACTTGAGTTTGGGAGAAAAAGATTAAAACTATAAGTTTAAGAGAAAAAGTATAAGTTTAATTGGTATATAAGATTAAGTTTTTGACAAAAATATTGTGTTTTCAATGTTTTCAATGCTTCATGTATCTCACTCATAGTTATTTTTTACATAGCATTGTTTGAGGGGGAGCTTTCCAAGCTCTTCTTCCTTTATTTGTTTAAATAACTTATATGTTTTGTCATCATCAAAAAGGGGGAGATTGTTGGCCCAAGGTTACAATCACCCGTCTTTAGTGTGTTTTGATGATTACAAAACATATTAGTTATTTGTACTAATATTATTTGTTGTTTAAGTGTGTTTCAGGGTTTCTATCTTGCATAGGTGTTTTCTTCCCTAAAGGAAGGTGACGTGGACTCAAGATAACTCCAATTGGGCTCAAGATGCAAATTGAAGATCATGTGGAGATAGCCCTTCTTGAAGCCTTGAAGTCTTTTAGAATCATTGTAATAATAGAATGTTAAAGTTTGAGTATGTGATATTTGGCTCTAGGATACACACACACACTTTTCCCTTTACAAAATTCTATTTTAAAAATGTTTGTTTCTAAGTTTTATGCCTAAGTTTATATATACATGTATTCAAACTTATTACAAATTGAGTATCTTGTTTAAAACATGTGTATAGACTATTTTTGCATAATACTTAGTTATAAGTATCTTAAAATATTTTTTCAAAAATTTTCCAACTCAAAATCAGCCTGTTTTTCCTTATTTCAGGTTGACCGGCCGACCGCCCGGTCGACCGGCGCCTGTGTCAGGACGTGCACGTTTGTGCACGTCTGTCGGTCGACCGGCCCGGTCGACCGACTGTAAGCAGGCCACTCTCGGTTTGTTTCGGTCGACCGCCCGGTCGACCGGTATAAGGAAACTGTGTTTCCTCAAAGAGGTCGGTCGACCGGAGCGCCAACGGCTCTTTGCCAAGTAGGCAAACGGTCGACCGGCCGGTCGACCGTTACGCCTGCAAGAGCCCAACGGCTCTTTCCTCTTTGGGCAATTCTGAAAAACTGTTTTCTTCTTCTTCTTTAACAGAGTTTTAGAGAGTTGTTGGAGGCCTTTTGCAGGTCAAATTAGGTGAAAAGAAAAGAGTTTTAACCTATTCTCTCCCTATAAATAGAGGGGAATAGGTCTTTGTTATTTACTTAGAAAAATCCTTGGTTTTCATTGTTTTCAAGAGAAAGAGAAAAATTGTTTCAAAGCTTTCATTTCCAACTCTTTTAAAGTTTGTTTTTCAGTTGTGTTTGATTGCCAATATCACTCTACAACTGAAGTTTTCTCACCACACTTCATAGAGCCAAAAATCCATTACTCATACTATAGTGAAGTTGTAAGAAGAGTGAGAATTGTAAAAGTGTTTGAGAAAGAGTTTAGTGATCTAGTTGTGATCACTCTTGTTCTTGTGATTCTTGTTCTTGTGGAGACAACTCCTAGGTGGAGTTCTTTGTAAGTTGTGAAGCTAAGGGCTTGGGGTCTTCGGTAGACCAAACTTGTACGGCATCCTCGGTGGATAGTGGAAACCCTTCACGGAGGTGAAGGCGGGGACTAGAGCGGTGGCTCGAACCTCGAAATAAATCATTTGTGTTTGCGATTGTCTTGCGTTATTCTTGCTTTACATTTCTCTTGCTTTATATTGTCTTCAACTATTTGCTTGAGAACTAACCCTTTACTTGTGCAATCTTCTCTTGTTTACTTTACTTGTTATACTTATTGTGTGTATTTCATCATAGAATTTTATTCATCTCTTGATCGATCAAATCTCATACAACACAGTTGCATTGCGCACCTCTAACCCATTTTAAGGGGAATTGGGAGGAAGGAGTTCAGAACCTCTCACGGGGTATTCGGCTCTTAGTCATGTTTTGAGAGATCGTTGCATCACTCATTCAATTAAGTTTTAAAAAGATCATTAGATTAGCAATTACACCTATTCACCCCCCTCTAGGTGTATTTAAGAACTTTTTATAAATCTTCCTCAGCTGAAAAATTTTCACCCTTCTTCAATAGCAAACTGAGCTATTTATAAGGGTTCCAGGGGTAAAACTATCCCCTAAAAATCTTCCATGATAGGGGTTAACTCCCTTCATTACATGGGCAGTACTTGACCCAGTAATGGGGATAGTTATAACTGAGATGTAGGGCTCCTCTCCAGTTGGAACGTGAGCTTCAGCTCTATGTTTAGCCATTGAGGTAACGCTGAATTTGGGTCTTGAGCTCCGCATTTTGGTCATCGCGGTGGTGTTGAAACACGAGCCTCTGACTCTGTGTTTCCTCATTGACGAGGTATTAGATGCGTGCCTCGAGCTTCGTGTTTGAGACGTGAGCTTCAAGCTTTGATGCGGGCTTCAAGCTTTGTGCCTGAGCACTAAAGTGGTACAGAGATGTGAGCTTTGAGCTCTGCGTCTTAGCATTGCAATGGTGTTGAGACACGGGCTTCGAGCCCTGCGTTTTGCCTTTGCACGAGTGACTTTGATTAGCTGCGCATCTGAAACATGGACTCTGTTATCTGATGACTTGTCTTTAGTGATTTTTAGACGGTTTACAAGGACAAGCGGTGTTCAGATTTTGAAAGTCTATACAAATCTGGATCTTCTCGTTCTTTTTGGATATGGGAACAATATTGGTAACCCAATCAGGATGTTGCCCCTCCCTATCAAAATCAGATTCTATGAGCTTCCTGATTTTTTATTCACTTGCTTCTATAATCTCTGGATTGAATCATCACCGCTGCTTGACTGGTATCACATATGGATTGATGTTAAAGCGATGCATGGCCACCTGTGGATCAAGCCAGGCAGTCCTCATAGTTTCAAGCAAAGACATCTATATACTCTCGTATAAGATGCATTAAGTCTTCTTTCTCGAAAGGCGATAAGATCTGGCTTACGAAGATAGGCTTGGGGTTAGCCTCACTTCCCAGATTGATCTAAATTACTTTATCCTCTGTGGGCGGTTCACACTGCTCAAAGCGTATATTCCAGAGAGTATTTAAGTGTTTGATCCAGGGATCAATATTCGACTCAATCATTTCTTCATTTTCTTCTTCCAGATGGCTAGTCGAAACCATGTTCACTGAAAGATTTTCGAAGATAGTGCCAAAACTGATATCTTATTCTCATGATGACGTGCCTGACGAGTGATCATGATAGAGCGACTCTTCAAATTCAAAGTCTGATGGTATGGTGTTGACATATGACCTAATCTCCTTCGAGTTTTTCTTATAGTAATCGGGGGCTTTCCCTCTTGGAATGAAAGATCAAAGTAATGTTTGTCTTCCTTTACCGAAGTTCAGGACAGACCTTTTATTAAGGTTATATCCCATTTTCTCCATCATATAGCGTACGCGTGGATCGTAATGAGAGAATTGTGGAGATTCATCATTGTTTTTTGAACTTTCACGAGTCATTAGCTCAAACTCGAATCTTCCATATATAGTTGACTTCTAACCTTTGTGTTTGGCTGGCACTTCAAAGAAGATTCCTTGTGTATCACTAATCTTTTCATGCACCATGAGGGATGACCTAACTGGTGCATGCAATGATGTCAAAGCATCCATTACAGATAAAGGGTCACTATCTACGTCAATACTAGTATCTGATAGTACAAAATCAGAAGCTAACACAGAAAGGTAAGCCAAACCTAAATTCTCTTTAATAAACCACTCGCCTTCAACATTGGTGGTGTTATCGGAATCGAGCTTATCAACTATTGTTACAAGTAGATTTATTTCCCAGAGGCATTCTTCTTTTGGTTCCGGTTCGATATCAGCTTCGTTACCAAAATCATGATCTTCTAGAGTTGGGTCCTCAATAAGCACAAGAGGAGCTTGATAGAGGAGGGAGTCAGTGAAATAGTTCTCTAGCTCTTGAACAGATGTTTTTTAGCATTCAACATTCTCACTCTTTCCCGTTCATCAGTATATTTCATCACCTGATGAAGGGTGGATGGGACGATGGAGTTGCGGTGAATCCATGATCGTCCCAATAACAATTGCAAGACATGTTAACATCAACGACATAACACATCACCTCAGATTTCAAGTCCCCAATCTAGCATCTGAGCTTGATTTAACCCATCGGTGCGTACCATTGGTGCGTTCCATTGATGTTGAAACCATAAATGGTAGTTTCAGTAGCGCTCAATCGGTGGGTAGGGATTCTCAAGTTTTGTATGACTCTGCGAGGCATAATGCTCAGCGTGGACCCTAGATCAACCTGAATGGGGCTCACTTTAGGTGACCCAATGTACCCTGTGTAATATAGGGGTCGGTCATATTTTCCCTTGATTTGCATATCTTTTGGAGAGAATATGATGTGCGGAGAATGTCTAGAGACCTGATGGCAGTGTTCATCTTCCTCCCTAATATGGTAGGAATCTGGGCTAGAAAAACCTCAAATTTTATCAGTGCTTGTCTTAGAGCCTCCCTCGTGGACTTGAATAGTCTCAGTAGTTCGTAAAGAGTAATAAGGTTAGAGATGTTGGCAAGCTGAGCCAAGACATCAAAAGCGGAAGAGAGTTGATGGTCCTGCATCACCCTTTTGAAGAGCTTTGGCATAGCGAAGCTTTTTCTATTTATCCACAAGTTGCTTCGTGGGCTGCTCGATAGTCTCCTCGACTAGATGGGGACGCTTGCTATCAGTTTACCATATTGTTTCAAGTACTAATTGTCAGATCGAGTCTTTAACATGGAAGGAGCACCTGTGTCAGCAGCAAAGGTGGACTCCTCTTCTTCTGAACTGGTGAGGAAAGCGATACCTTTTTCAGTTTTTCTTGCAAAGACACTCACCGCATTATTATAAGATGCTCTAGCTTTTCTTTTGGACTTCGTGTTTGTGACGATCGTCCAGTGTTGGTTTTCGTTGAGGTTGGGGGTGAACCTACATGATCCCTCCTTGAGGATTTAGGATAGGGACTAGGCTTTTCTCATTTTTGTTGTAAGGATCAGTATTGATCACCTTTAGTTCCCCTTTCAGGATGGGAACTACTCTGCTTGGTGCTGGCAGGAGATCCCGACCAAATTGAAGGGGTGTTGTTTCTGTCATATTAGTCATCATTTTCTTCTGCTCTGGATGGGGTTTGAGCACCTCCACATCAATGAGAGCCCAGAGTACATCTTTGAAGATGTAGCAACTTTTGATGGGGTGCCCAAGTATCCTACGGTATAAACAGTAGTTGGGGTCATCTGTCTTACCCACCTCTTCAAGACGTCTTACCTCTGGCAGCTTGAGCTTATTACTTTTGTGAAGTGACTTAAAAGGGAGACAACGCGCTCATCCTTAAAAGAATATTGCCTGTTAGGTGCATGTATATTCTGCAGAACTGTTACCTCTAGTCGATTTAGGCTTGGAAGGAGATTTGACCTCTGTTGCAAGAGTGTCCCTTCTTCTCGGTTGAGAAGATGATTCTGGAGAACATGTGTTGATTTATCCGGTATCGGCTTGCTGTCTTTTTCTTCAGCCTTGACCCTGCTTAAGATCTCCTCTGCTTGCTCACCTTATAGCACCAACGCCAAGTACGACATTCGGCTACTCCTTTTTGGGCCAGGAGTGCGGTTTACAAATTATGGTGGCAAGTCTCTACCAGTGTAAACTGCGTCATGCCACTTGGACATCAGAGTGCCATACTCTAAAACCTTTTTACAAATAATTTGATGAAATCTTCTTTCTTCTATTTTGTTGCAAAGAGAGTTGACATCGATATCTCTATATCGTCTTCCAAAAAACAAGCCAGAAATAGCTTCTCGAGGTCAGCCTAGGTCTTGATAGAGCCGATGGGAAGCTTCATGAACCATTCAAAGGCCACCCCCTTAAGGGTGCCAATGAATAAATGAGCCATGATGGCATTATTTGATACTACATTTTTTATTTAGGATTTAAAGTAGTATATATGTCGATTCGATGACCTTTAACCGTCAAAGGTGTTCAGGGTCAGTGCTTTGAACTTGGGGGGATAAGGAGCAGCATCCCACTCTGTCAAATATGGTCAAACTATTACCGCCTGTTGGAGATTACTTCGATTAGCAATGGCCTCTAGACGTTTCTCAAGTTCGTTTATCCTCTTAGAGTGATGGCCTTCATTTTCTGAACTGTCCTCCTCTTCAGATGAAGATTTAGGAGGATCAAAATTGGAGTTGTTCTCACTTTCAGTTTTCTCAGAAGAAGAACTTTCCCTTTTCTTCTGTTTCCCTTTGTTCTTACTAAAGGAAGTGTTAGGTTTGGAGCCCTTCAAGCTCTTCTTTTGTTTTGTCAGCAACTGAGTTATCATCGCCTGAAGCCGTCAATAGATTCTTGCTGGAACTGAAGTATCTCCTGCTGCTCCTTCTGCACCCTAGCTGCTATTCGAACCTCCTAGCCACTTCTTCTGGAGTTTTGGCCATAAATACAAAGGCCTCCTTCTCCATATAAGAGTTGGATGATTGCGATTCAGCAATAGCAGAGTGCTCATCGCTTGCTTCAACTCCCATGGCCAAGGCATTGTAGTATAACGGGGCTATTGCACCAGTTTGGATTTGAGTATGTTGGTAAATTCCTTCTAGTTCAATCAGTATTTCTTTCAAACCTTAAGAAAGTTCAACATCAGATTCCCAGAACTGATGGCCAGCTACTTTCCTTTCGACTTACTTGGTGTGATGTATGGACCTACCATGTTGGAAGTCATATCAGGATACTCCACGTCAGAGAATGATCTATTCTTGCGAGAGTGACCCCTTTTGACTGAGTTAGAGTGAGGTTGTTGATAACCGATTGAAGATCGATGGTTTGGCTGCATGCGAGCTGCAGTCACATTTGAAGAGTACTGCCATGATAAGTCACTCGCAACAGCATTGAGGAGTGATTTGATAGACACTCCGCTTCTGTAACCTTCGGTTCCCAATGTATATGTGTCAATACTGGTTCTGATACTTGATTTTAATCATCCTGGTAGCCAGATTGAGGTCATTTCAGCTCAAGGTATTATTTCCCAATATTTTGAATTTTTTGAATTTTCCAAAAAATTTTGAAAAATTTTTGGGGAAGAATCCCAATTCGGGATCGATCGGTGTCACGGACTGACTCCGAAATTTTTAATTAATACTCGGGAATGAATTTTATAGATTCAACTTCACAACAATATTCAGGATGACAATTCCTATTTTTGAGAATTTTGAGGATTTTTCTGAATTAATAGAGTTTAATCTAATTAAATAATGCTTAAATATTTGTCCAAAAAGAAAAGAATGAAATTTTTAATAAAAATAAAAATAAAATAAAATAGAAAAAAAACACCCTTTTATTGTATTCGAACCCGTGACCCCAACAATGAAAGAATGCACTAACCATGATGCCTTCATGGCTTTTAGTATAAGAAAGTGTGTGTGTGTGTGTGTGTGTGTGTGTGTGTGTGTGTGTGTCTATATATATATATATATATATATATATATATATATATATATATATATATATATATATATATATATATATATATAGGGGTTACTGTACCTCAGCCGACAGCTGAGAGAGTTTCTCAACCGGCGGTGACGTGGCTGAAAATATGCCACATATCGGTCGCAAAGTGTAGGCGCCAAAAAAATTAAAAAAATCCCGCCTAAGGAATCGTGAATCAAATTGACAAAAATACCCCTTTTTTACTTCTAAACTAGCAAAAACTCATCCACAAACAAAATTTACCTAAAGAATTTTCAGTTGAATATATCTACAGTTATAAAATTCCTAATTCTACTACATTGAAAATATAATAGAAAAAATTTGGATCAAGATAATGTGAAATAAACAGCATCATTGAAAAGTAAAAAACATGTTTGAAACAATAAAAAACTGTTGTTTTTTATTTAATTTTTTATATTATTTTATTTCGTGTTATTTTCAACTCATATAGGTTTAATAAAAGAAACTGAAATTAATAGAAAAATGAAATTTAATGTGCGACAACCGTATATTGATTTTTCTATTACAAATGCACAGTGTAAAAAAATAATGAAATACAATGGTTAATTATTTCGAATTCCTTAAACACAAAAAATTCATAACAGACGAAACATGATATCGTTTAGTACTTTGACGACAGACACTGTCTTTTTTCACATGCCTTATGTAACAGAATTCTGACCGTTTTACAAAGTCTGCAATCATAGTCACAGTCATTGTATAATAAAACTTTCGAACATTGCGACCATGGTCGCAGACATAATATAATATAACTTTCAATTTTATATGCCGATTGCGACACTAGTCGCAGTCATAGTATAACAAAACTTTCTATCACTGCGTCCATGGTTGCAGACTTAATATAATATAACTTTCAATTTTATACACGTCTGCGACCCTAGTCGCATTCCTTATTCGCATAAAAAATAACAGACGAAACATGCTATCGTTCAGCACTGCGACCTTGTTCAGCACTGCGACCAAAGTCGCAATCTTTTTTGCATGTCTTATGTAATAGATTTTTGATAATTTTACAAAATAGATTAGCCATGCGACCCTGAGATCAGTCTGCGTATATCACATCTTATAAGATACTATATTAATTATTCTGAATTAAATGAAGTAATTAATATTCTATCTACCGTGATACGACAACAGTCTCGAAAAAAGAGATGCATTAATATTAATCTCGATAAAGGAAAGATGTGCACCATACGTAATCTAAAGATATAGGAAAAATATTCTATAAAAAGTTAATTTGTACTTCACGTAGTAAACCTCTGGAAAAAAGGAACTCTTTGGATTCTCCCGCCATAACTCTTCAATTAAATATTTAATTTTTTTTACCACTTCTTCCAATACTCAACCGTCACCTATAACAATTATTATTACTATTCATATTCTTTCACATTATTGACCTTTATATAGTGCTTGTAACTAATATATTATCTCATATCTAAAAACTATATTTTTGCTCTTCCTTTTCAATTTGAATTCAAAAACTTCCAGAAAACAATTCATTCTTGAATCATGTCTTCCCCATCTTCTTCCTCTGAACACTCAGATTTTAACTTCAATCATTCACCCACCGGTCCTCTTTCTTCAAGGTATTCTAGTGAACTGATACCAGTCTGAATTTCACTCCTTTTGATTATCTCACTACATCAAATAATATTTTATCTGATCCTCCTCTTCATGAGGATGATGAAGTTTTCATGGGGCTTAGTGAGGAGGAAATTATTCCTCTGCCACTTGATAGAGACATACTTGATGAAAACATGTCCTCTGATGTTGGAGGCTCACTTTCTTTGAGCATATCTTTAACAGGTTCTTCTCAACACGGATCGGACGAAGAGCTTGATAGAGACGATCCATTCTGGGAGCTTATCAATGAGCCAAAAAACCCTCAAAAAGAGGAAGATGATGAGGAAATAAGTGATGAACAGGAAGACGAGGAGAATGAAGACGACGAATCTACTTATGATGGTGATGACGACGAGGATTAGGATTTCTTGATCTTCTGATATTTAACGTTATTTTGTCTTCTTTTAAGAGCTTTTAATGCTCTTTTTTTGTCAGGTCTCTTTCTGACCATATTACGTTATAAATAAAATTTACTTCTATTTGTAAAATAATCTTTCATATTTTTAAAATACATATAAAGTATACCGTATAGTTATTATTTCTGCATCTTATCTGCGATAATGGTCGCAGTACTCATATAATAATTACATATGAAACTGCGACCACGGTCACTGTCCAGTCATAACAGTTTGATCGTTTTGCATTCAATAAAGTTAAAAACAGCTACCATGGTCGCAGTCCAAAATTAAACTATATAAACAGATAATACTGCGAACATGATCGCGGTCCTCTCAAATCAGTATATTTCACTGTATATTTCACTGTATATCACAAATTAGAAAACTGCGACTGCTGTCGTTAAACACTGCAACCATAGTCGCAGTCCTACTTCGCATGCAATAAGTAAAAAAAATTCATAGTTTATAGGCGGCTGAGATAACAGTTACAGTGAAGAGCAAATATATAAAATCATACGTAAACAGCGACTATAGTATCAGTCCTTAGTCACCGTTATAACATTTAACCTAGCAAAAAATTCATCCACAAAAAATGCTGTCGTGAGTACTGCGACCATAGTCGCAGTCGTTGATCGCATGTAATATGTAAAAAAAAATTTAATAGTTTATAGGCGGCTGAGACAACAATCACAGTGAAGAACAAATATATAAAATAATACGTAAACTGCGATTATAGTATCAGTTCTTAGTCACCGTTATTACATTTAACCTAGCAAAAAACGTCCACGACTTGCTCTTGTTAAGCACTGCGATCATAGTCGCAGTCCTTATCCGCATTCAATAGGTAAAAAAATAATAATAATTTATACATTACACGCGAAAAAAAGTAAACTGCGATTATATTCAAAATCAGTAAATTTCAAATTAGTAAACAAAAAAATTAATAAAGAAGCATTCAAATTAGTTTCGTGATTTGATGAAATTGGTCGCAGTTTGGCCGCAGTTATAAAAGTAATTGTGACAGTATTGACTAATGTCAGAAATATAAAAAGATAATAAACTATACAGATCCACTGTCTTTTACTGCAGGGGCATTTAGTAATTTAAACTGTTTCAATAGGCGGGGCGTCCTTTCTAGTGTGGCTAATAATGTGTCACGTCACCGCAGGCTGAGAGGGTCTCTCAACCGTCGGCTGATATACATTTTTCTCATATATATATATATATATATATATATATATATATATATATATATATATATATATATATATATATATATATATATATATATATATATATATATATATATATATATAACCTTCTTTCCCTTTACTCTTTACTCTTCCAAAATTAAATAAAACCAAACCACTTTGATTGTTATGTCCAGGTTTCGAACCCGTGACTCCATCCCCCACACTCCAACGCCTAGACTACTTTGCCACATTGGCTTGTGGTGGTTGAATCACACAATCTATTTAACCATCAGTTACTTCCACCTTCTCCTTCACCTGCAAACCATGTTCTCCAACTGCTCCTTCTCCTTCCTTCCACATCCTCCATGCCGCAACTCTCTCCCCCATATACTTCACCTATGTTTCACTCCTCTCTCACACACTCTAACCATACTCTCTCTCTCTCTCCCCCCCTCCCTCCCCCCTCTCTCTTTCTCTTTATAAACCTCACTCCTTTCTCACATAATCGAACCCACTCCAACCTCGAACCTCCTCCTTCATCACGGCTGCCACAGCCCAACAGCCGCTTATCCTCCTCTGAGATCATTGATTGGAACGAGAAATTATATTAAAAATAGTTTAAGAGTTAGCAAGTCTCAGTCTCGTTTCAATTTAACCGCGTAGCAAAGGCTAGACGGGTCGATCCACAGGAAAGGATGCGATGCAACCGTTTCGGAACGATCTTCTCTGTATTTCACTTAAAACAGAAGAAAGAGAGAGATTGATTAGATTTGATTGATTTTGAGAAATATAGCTTACTAATCATCTACCATAACCCATAGTATTAGTCTCAAATAATGAATATCGTATTGAAATAATAAACATCCACCCTAGGTTATTAATTTCTATTCAAGCAAAATGAGTAATATTGGAACCTTAACTAGTGTACACTAATAATGATTAAACAGTTGTTCATTCTAATTTCAAAGCATAACATAAGAAAAGTTTAACTTAAATTTATGCTATCAAAGTTTTTAAGTATGAATTATGAAGAACCATTAAAAAGTGTAACCTAGATTAAAGTAAACCTAATCAATTCATCTTCAAGAAGATATTTTTAATTCTAGGGTTTCTAATAGTAGCTATCAATTAATTCACTTTTTTTAAACTAAACTAGGGTTGATCGAGAGATTAGCAAACTATGATTTTAATTTAGTTATTCGTCTTTTTTATATTATTTTCAAGTTTTTATGTGGAATTAAAAGAATTGCAAGAAAATAAAAGAAGGAAATAAAATGATTAATCTAAGCAAGAAAGCGGAAGTAAATTGCAAAGAAGAAAAGAGTAACCTTTATTGGGTGCACTGACCAATTTACAAAGCTTCTCGTTCTTCAAAATAATCTTCTTCAAATAAAAACAAAAATACAAGAAATTTCGGAAATAGAAAAAGATCTAAGGAAAAACCCTAACTTTAGTTCCTGGATGCCTCTTCTGTGTTGCTTTGCAGGGGTATTTATAGGGGATATAGGAAGTAGAGTCCCAGTACAACTCTCCCACGAAACCACGTAACCAATCTCATCCAAAGAGCCGTATGGCCGCGTTTCCGCGGCTATATGGCCACGCGCTTTCTTATATGGCCTCCTCCGGATCGTCCATCTGGGTGGCTCCTTCTGGATTCTACATGTAGACCCTCTATCTTGAGAATTCGGGATAACTTGGGAAGCAAGTTATCATAAATCCGAATTTTTAAAATGATTTTTATCTTTAAACTTTTCTCCTTTTATCTTTAGCCTTGTCTTGAAAGCAACTAGGGTTAAGTAGAAGTCCATCTCATCTTATCCTTTTCCTTCTCTTTTAGCAATTAGGAGTTCTATCTTATCCTTCCTTTTCCTTCCTTAGATTTTAAATAAATAATTTAAAATCTAAGTTTAGATTAGGTTAGATAATGTAGAAACTTCTAAATTACTACAATTTTTGCATATGGGCTTTTGGGCTTCATTCAGGCTTTATTTTTTTATTTTTTAATTACTCAAGGCCTGCACACATTAAACAATAAAACATGAATAAATAGGAAAATATGATGGTAAATGTAATAATAATTATACACTTTTTACTACCTATCACACCCCCACACTTATCTTTTTGCTCGTCCTCGAGTAAAAATTAAAAAAAAGAAAAGAAAACTAATCTATCCTAACTCACTTTCGTAGGTATCACGGTTGCACTTAGCACGTGCAACAAGCCGTTAAACCTCTAGGTTACCCCTAGAGGACGAGTGTTGTCTCGTGAGGGTTTTCAGCGGATTACGCCCACAAAATCCATAAAAGGAAAATGTTAAAAATTTAATGAATTAATTTATTTTATTATTTATTTATTTAATTTATTTTGAAAAAGGAAAGAAATATTTGAAATACATTTGAAGAAACTAAGTAATTTGTAAGTTTTAGGATTATCATTTTTATTCATTCTTGAACTTAGTCTTTATCCAATAATTTGTTATCAATTTTAGGTAAGGATTAAAATTGAATTTCTGTATAGTCTCTTTTGTTACCCTAAGTCATATGCATCCTTGTGAATCTATACTAGGGATCCTTTAACTTGGACTCTCATGCCTCTTTATTATTATTTTCTCTTTCTTTTTTTAATATGTATAACTCATCTAATTTTCTTTTGTGTAAGTATCAAGGCTTCTTGAGGCCCTCATACCTAACTAATTGACATTAGATGTGTTAGTACATATATAAATAATATTTCTTAGTTTTCTTAGGCTTTCTAACCACCCATGTAGCAAGCCTAAGGTTGGTGGCTCCCAAACCGATCAGTTTTAGGGCACCGGGTGAGAAAACACCCCACGGACTTAAGGACTTGAGTGAACTAGGCCACAAAACTAAGGACTTTTTTTTTATAAAATCACCTTTAGACGTGAATACTTATGCTTCTTGAGGTACATATATCCAGCTTAATCAGTGAAATTTTTTATTTTATATATATATATTTTTTATTTTAATTTTTTTTATAAGGCACAAGAGTCTTTGTCTTAGAATCCTAGATGTGTAAGTGTATTAGATATGTACATTTCATTAAGGTAAAAATCAAGACTAATTAATTGTTCAATTTTTCCTCCTATACCTAAAAAATCCAACAATTTATTTTATTTTGACCAAGTTTTTAGAAATCCTAATCATGATTTTCCTAACTTTTAAAATTAACTTAGATTTCTTTCAAAAGATAAGTCAAAATATTGTCTTTTTTTTCAACTATGTATCTAAAATTTCTTTATTTTTTTGAAATATTTTATTTTTTTATTATTCTTTTTATTGTTATGTTAGAACAATGGTAAAATAAATATATATATATATTTTTTCATTTTTTTAGTTTTTTTTATAAAATTAAGGTTTTACCCTCCCCTACATTTATCTCATGCATTGTCCCCAATGTATGAATGAAATGCATGAATTTGCAGAGAGATAGAGTTACCGATACATTAGGTCGGCTGCATTTACTTCTAGTACTGATTCCAAAATATTTTAAGACGTTGACCATTTACCTTGAATACATTTCCATTTTTAGGGTCGTATATCTCTATGGCTCCGTGTGGAAATACAGTCTTGACAATGAAAGGCCCTGTCCATCTTGATTTTAACTTGCCGAGAAAGAGATGAAGTCTAGAGTTATAGAGTAACACTTTTTGTTCTTGGACAAAAGTTTTTCTAGTGATGAACTTATCGTGAAAAACCTTAACCCTATCTTTCATAATTTTCGCATTTTCATATGCTTCGTTCTTCAACTCCTCAAGTTCAGAAATTTGCAATTACCGAAGCTCACCGGCCTTATCTAGATCGAAATTCAACTGCTTAATTGCCCATAAGGCTCAGTGCTCTAACTCAACAGGAAGGTGGCAAGCCTTTCCAAAGACTAGTCGATAAGGAGACATTCCTAGAATCGTTTTAAAGGCGGTTCTATATGCCTATAAGGCATCTACCAATTTGGTGAACCAGTCCTTCTTATTTTGATTCACAGTTTTCTCCAAGATAAGCTTAACTTGCCTATTGGAAACTTCTACCTGTCCACTGATTTGAGGATGGTACGATGTAGATAACTTGTGCGTTATGGCATATTTTCCTATAAGAGCTTCAAAAGTTCTATTGCAAAAATATGTACCATTGTCACTAATTATTGCACAAGGGGTTCCAAAACGTGAGAAGATGTTTTCTTTCAAGAATTTGACAACAACTTTGTTGTCATTTGTCTTGCAAGGGACGGCTTCAACCCATTTGGATACATAATCTACAGCCAACAAGATGTATTGGTGCCCAAACGAATTAGGAAAGGGACCCATAAAATCAATGCCCCAAACATCAAAAGGTTCTACTTCTAGAATTGGATTTAGGGGCATCATATTACATTTAGAAATCCTTCCTATCATTTGGTATCTTGTGCAAGTTTTGCAAAAGTCAAATGCGTCTTTAAATAAAGTGGGCCAATAAAAGCCACTTTGTAGGATCTTTTCGGCAGTTTTGCGGGGACCAAAGTATCTGATATTATTTATTTTTTTACATATTTTGCCACATCCACACCATGCATAGCATAAATAAATATGCATATCTTCAATAAAAATGTGATTTTTAATCTTTTCCTCTCTATTTTTGTAGGTCCATATTTTAATGGAGAAGAGGCCCAAAAATCCATGCAATTATCAAGTAATTAAAGGATTAATTAAGGCCCTAAAATCCAAGCCCAAAAGAGAGCCCAGATTCTGGAGATTTCCACGCGCCAGCTAGGACATCTAGAAGCTCCACGTGGCTAACGACCTCGCGCAAAATCCGCAACAGAAATCTGGCGCCTAACGGCCCAGATTCTGCCGCGGAAACCAGGCCCAGGCCGCAGATCCGCGGCAGATCTGTGGCCGTTGGGCGCCAGCTTTCAGCCACCTATCCAGGTTCTAGAACCTTCTCTCTGAGGCTATAAATACAGCACCAGGGCCTTCGCAAAAAGAGGGAGAGGAGAGGAGAGATTAGAGGATAAAGCTTTGTATTTTTGTAGGATTTTCTCTAGGATTTTTTAGTGCTTTAGATCTTCTTCTTCCTCCCTAGAAATTCTGCAAAAGAGAGTTGTAAGAGAGAGAAAGCTTGTGTAAACCAAGGGGTGACAACTTGTGAAGCAAGAATTAATCCATTCTCTTCTCTCTACTTGAGCATTTTCTAGTATTACTTGCTTTCTTTAATTCTAGCTTTACTTTACTTGCACTTTTATTCATGCTTTGTTTTTCTTTTCTTATGGCTAGTAGCTAACTCTTTCTAACATGACTAGCTAACCACTAACCTTGCTAACTACTAACTCATGGGTGATTGCTATTTTTAATCTTGCAAGTTGTATGGTCTTTTTCTTCTCCGATGGGTCACTTTCATTGCTTGGCAAGTTCTTGTTGTAATTCCATATGATTCATGTGTGCCTCATTTAGAGCCTTGTCTTTGAACAAGTGCCTTGATGGAACATGGAGATGGATCACCAAACATATGCTATTTGTTGTACAACTTCTTTACTTCCATTAATGAATGTTGTATCTTCTTCCTTAGCATCCCTTGAGTGTCGCTCTTTTGATTCCATTATTGAAAGTCTATCTTGTAGGCCAATGACATCTATGAGGCTACAAGACAAGTCCAAGAATGATCACCCGTCATCCAAGTGGGAATGTAACTAGGCTAGCATGCAAGACAAATCTTATGCCGATGAATCAACATGAGGCACGCATCACCATCACGGAGTTTAGTAAGTTTAGCAAAGTAGTAAGGTTAGCTAGTCATGGTTTTCTTCCATCTCAAAATCTTCTACAAGTTTTCATTCTTTTAGTTTTCTTTTCAAAGCCAATCTTGTTTTCATATCCTTTTCGTTTTATTTCCATCATGCACAAATCCACCGATTCTTTCACTTCTTTTTCCAATTTGTTTTCATTCTTTTAAAGCAAAGAAGAATCTTCGTTTTCTTTCTTCACAACGAACCGTAACGCTTCCATCGCAAGCTCTCCCTGAGAATTGACTCGGTATAGCCCATGCTATAACGGAGATTTGGAAAGGGTATATTAATCTTTATAAATACATTGTGGAGTGATCAAGCACCTAAGGTTGACTCTAAACCTTCTCTCTTTTGTTGAATATCTGTGCAAATACTTTACCACACTATCCTTTTCCAATATCAAATTTTTGGCGCCGTTGTCGGGGAGAGCAACGGTTTTAGGTTTTAAGTGAAGAACTAAACGCATTTTCTTCTCTGTTGCAGGTTACAGGTGAAGAAACAGGAAAAATAGCATTGCAGTGACATATAAGTGGCTCTGGGCCTCTGCCCTTGAAAGCAGAGACCAGAAGCCCTCAGCTTTGCCGCGGAATCTCGGCCTTAGCTGCGGATTCGCGGCAATTCTGAGTGAACTACTCACAATCTTTTGCAGGGTTGCTTGCTCTGCAATATAAAAGCTGTTGCAGTACTTAAATTCTTGTATGCTTCACCATATTCCTGCTAATAATCAACAGTAAAAAATTTGTTGCAAAGTTAAAAATTGATTAGACATTTGCATTTTCTAGGCTCGAGTCTTTTCAATTCATTTACTTTTACTGTTGAAGAGTGCTGGAGCAAGGTACGTGCGCATTGCATTTAAACTAGGACTCACTCTTTGGTTGATTTATATCGCTTTGAGTGAACCTTGTTTGTTTATCGTACACTTGCACAAAATCGATTTTAAGGGCACCACCCATAAATAAGATAAGGTGGGGATTTTATCATCCTTTCCTTAACCCAAAAACCATCATCCCAGCACTCACAATCCCAAGCTTGTAAATAAAATTTGATAGACGTTGGCCCTAAGGACATCCAGACTCACTTAAGAGATTATCCTAAGGGGGAAAAGTGTTAGAAATTGACTCTTGCAAAATCAGTGTCTAGGAAAGGGATTGAGGGCCGAAAGCCCGAAGGTTGCTGGTTATTTAATTAAGGAACGTCTTTGACGGAAAACCTCCCACCAACCTTGCCCTTTCCTGGCTGATTAGTTTGTGGTCAAAGTCTACACTAAACCTCCTGTGGACGGTCTAATCAGTTAGGAGTCGTCTAGGTCCAGGAATCTTAGACAGCTTGGATTGATTTTTCTTTATTTGTTTGTTATTTTCATTTTCTTTTTCGCTGGTGTGATCGGTGCACGTTGTTTGTGACTGTATATGCGAGAGTGGTTCCGTGATCCAAATTCTGCAAGACTTGTTAGATTTTCTACACTTGCACAACCACTTAACACTATGGAAAACAACGTCTCACTTCAAGATCGATTCTATCCGATTCGCACCTCCCTTCCTTCTTGCATTCTTCTCCCCGAACCCAATGGAAATCATTTCGAGCTGAAACCGCAATTCATTAATACACTTCCCTGATTTCATGGTCTAGAGTCTGAGGACGCGTACCTCTTTATTCGTGAGTTTGAAGAGGTATGCCAAATGATGAGAATTTCTCAACTAACCGAGGATGCTGTTAGGTTAAGGTTTATACCGTTTGCACTGAAGGATTTAGCTAAGAAATGGCTCTACAATCTTCCCGTCAGTTCCATATCTTCTTGGGATGATTTTGTAAAAGTCTTTCTTAAGAAATTCTATCCTATCCACAAAACAGCCCTCATGCGGAAAAATATCATGCAATTCAAGCAGGAACCAAAAGAACCTTTCTGGAAATATTTTGAGCGTTTCAAAGACCTTCTAGCCCTGTGTCCTCATCACGGCATAGAAAATGGCGTCTATGCCAGATTATCTATGACGGTCTAGATTACCAAACGAAAACCTCCTTGAATCCATGTGCCAAGGGGAATTTTTGAAGAAAGATGAACATCAAGGGTGGGATCTCTTTGAAACCTTAGCTGAGAAAACCATTCAGTGAGAGTCATGCCCTGATAAACCCACTCCTACCACTTCCAGAACTGGTATGCACTCCATAGAATCCTCTATAGCTACAGAAGCCAAGATCACACATTTAATGAAGAGGATAGAACTGCTTGAGTCAAAGGGAAATTCTGTTGTCAATCAGGTCACCCATTGCCTGTGATTAAACCGGGTTGCACCTACTGTCATGATCTCAACCATGTCTTTGAGGAGTGTCCCTTATATCAGCCCCAATCATATCAGGAGAACACGAATGCAGCATTTACCAGACCCCCATACTCCAACACATACAATTCGGGATGGCAGACCATCCAAATCTTTCGTGGAGTCAGTCTGGTCCTGAGCATCAAAGGCCATCATTTCTACATCCTTATATGCTCAGTCTCACCCATCCAGTTTCAATCATAATGCACCAAATTTTCATCCATCCCAAGGTCCACCACAATCACAATCATATCAAAATCCACAACACTATCAATCACAATTCCAGTCTCCATACCCTCAACATCCACCCCAGAATAATTCAGATATCAGAGTTGAAGAAAATGCTAGAAACCTTTACAAAGAATTATCAACAGGATATGAATAAAGTTCAGGTCCAGATTGGGCAATTGGCTGAGAGACAAAAAGGAATGTTCCCAAGCCAGCCATTGCCAAATCCCAAACATCCCTTCCCTTTGCATGAAGTGGAAGACACAGGACCCAGTCAATGCCATGCTATTCATACCCTGAGATCTGGAAAACAAGTAGACAATAGGGTTTCTAGTCCACCAGCTCATCCTGTACAAAAGCCAACACCTCCTGTCCCAATGCAACCAGCTTCTGACAAACCATCTTCTAGTACAGAGCCATCCACTTCAAAAGCTAAGGGTAAAGAAAAGGTAGATGAGCAACCTTATAAGCCTAGTGTACCATTTCCAAATAGGCTTACAAATCACAAGTCAAATGCTCACATGGAGAACATAAGAGAAATGTTTAATAAGGTCCAAATCAATGTCCCTCTTCTTGATGCAATACAACAAGTACCATCATATGCCAAATTCTTAAAGGAAATGTGCACCAAGAAGAGGAAAACACAAGTCCCTAAGAAAGTCTTCCTAGCATCAACCATCAGCGAGTTGCTCACTGGTCCAATTCCTGTTAAATACAAAGACCCAGGGAGCCCCACTATTTCATGCATCATAGGACAGACTACCATCAATAGGGCACTTCTTGATTTGGGGGCCAGCATCAATCTCCTGCCTTTTTCTGTATATCAGCAATTAGGGTTAGGTGATCTCCTCCCTACCCAAATGACCATACAATTGGCTGATCGCTCTGTCACAAGACCCAAGGGGGAAGTTCACGATGTCCTTGTCAAAGTTGGGGAATTCATTTACCCTGTTGATTTTGTAATCCTTGAGACACAACCTGTGTCAATTCCAATCAAGGGCTCAAATTCCTGTCATTTTGGGACGACCATTCCTGGCTACAGCAAATGCCATAATCAATTGCCGGAATGGATCAATGAGGTTAACCTTTGGTAACATGACAAATGAACTCAATGTCTTCCACACACAGCCTCATAAAACAAAAGATCAAACATTTGAGGTCAGCTTTATTAGAGACAATGTGAGGATTCAAAAGATGAGTCACAGTTCTGTGATTCTCTTCAAGAACCTCCAATTGATATATCCTTTGAAGACTTATTTGCCGACGAGATCATGTGTCTGGATGAGTCAACTCGGGGTCAGTTAACTGATTGTATAATTCCAGATGTTGACATGAGTTTTGAAGAATTGTATGAAGAGGAGCTGGAATTTCTAAACATTGGAAGTCAAGAAATTCAGAGTGAAAAATGTGGTGAGGAAAACTTCTTTAGTGAAAAATGTGGTGAAATTAGGATGAACAACAAACAATTGAATCTGGAAACACCTAGGGCTAAGCAAATAATCCAACACGTTTCCCAAATGAGCCCGCGAAAACAGACGCACTGGAACGATGGGAAACGGGCTAGAGGAAAACGACCAAAGAAAAGCCTAGGTGAGGGTCACACTTGTAAATAATTTTTTGCACTTTTTTTTTGTAAATAAAAGATTCTAACCCATTACCTATATCATGCATCATTTTTATCTAGCATACATTGAGGACAATGCATGAAATAAGTGTGGGGGAGGGTTTACTAACATAGAGTTTTTTAGATTTTCTTTCTTTTACACTTCTTTTAGAAATTTGAAAAAAAAAACTTTTTGAAATAAGAGACAAAGTTTTGATCTATTTTTAAGAAAATTAAGATGATCTTAGAAATTAAGAAAGCCTTAATTATGACATCTTAACCTAGTTGAAATAATAGATCTTGTTTAAAATTATAGGCTAAGTAAGTAAATTGGGGAGATATTTTTATCTTGAATTTTTGCCTTAGATAGTATGCACTTCACACTTACACATTTTTTGGGATGGAAACAAAGACCAAAATGCCATAAAATAAAAATATATATATATATATAAATAAAACATCACTTATTAAGCAGGATAATTGTGCCTCAAGAAGCATGATTATTCACGCCTAACGGTGGTAAAGGAAATAAATAATCCCCTTAGTTTTGTGGCCTTTTTCACTCGAGTCCTTAAACCCTAGGGATGTTTTCTCATCTGGTGCCCTAAGACCGACTGGTTTGGGAGTCATCGGTTATAGGCTCGTTACATGGGTGAACTAGAAAGCCTAAACTAAGGAAAGAAAAGACAAAGAAAAGTATATATAAATAAATGGCTTGATGGTTAGAGTTGAAATCCCAGAAATCTTCACTCTCACAATGTGCATACTATCTAGGTTTTATGAAAGATAAAATATTCAATCCAATTTTGAATTCTTACCTTAATTGAAGACAAGATCTTGCATAGAGACTAAGTTTAAGGAAGAATGATTATAGATGGACTTATGACCTTAGATCACTTATATTTTTGCAAAATAGTTCGAAAACATGTCTCTCTTTCAAAATGAATTTTCAAAATACTAACATTTGTTTTCTTTCTTTATGGATTTTGTGGTGTAATCCGCTGAAAACCCTCAGGAGACAACACTCCTCCTCTAGGGTAACCTAGAGGTTTAACGGCTTGTTGCACGCGCTCAGTGCAATCGCGTCACCTGCGAAGTGGTGTAATAAAATTGGTAGTATAGTTTTTCTTTCTTTCTTGTTTTGCTCGGGACGAGCAAAAGAATAAGTGTGGGGGTGTGATTATTATTCATTTTTTTACATATTTTGCCACATCCAAACCATGCATAGCATAAATAAATATGCATATCTTCAATAAAAATGTGATTTTTAATCTTTTCCTCTCTATTTTTGCAGGTCCATATTTTAATGGAGAAGAGGCCCAAAAATCCATGCAATTATCAAGTAATTAAAGGATTAATTAAGGCCCTAAAATCTGAGCCCAAAGAGAGCCCAGATTCTGGAGATTTCCACGCGCCAGCTAGGACATCTAGAAGCTCCACGTGGCTAACGACCTCGCACAAAATCCGCAACAGAAATCTGGCGCCTAACGGCCCAGATTCTGCCGCGGAAACCAGGCCCAGGCCGCAGATCTGTGGCCGTTGGGCGCCAGCTTTCAGCCACCTATCCGGGTTCTAGAACCTTCTCTCTGAGGCTATAAATACAGCACCAGGGCCTTCGCAAAAAGAGGGAGAGGAGAGGAGAGATTAGAGGATAAAGCTTTGTATTTTGTAGGATTTTCTCTAGGATTTTTTAGTGCTTTAGATCTTCTTCTTCCTCCCTAGAAATTCTGCAAAAGAGAGTTGTAAGAGAGAGAAAGCTTGTGTAAACCAAGGGTGACAACTTGTGAAGCAAAAATTAATTCATTCTCTTCTCTCTACTTGAGCATTTTCTAGTATTACTTGCTTTCTTTAATTCTAGCTTTACTTTACTTGCACTTTTATTCATGCTTTGTTTTTCTTTTCTTATGGCTAGTAGCTAACTCTTTCTAACATGACTAGCTAACCACTAACCTTACTAACTACTAACTCATGGGTGATTGCTATTTTTAATCTTGCAAGTTGTATGGTCTTTTTCTCTCCGATGGGTCACTTTCATTGCTTGGCAAGTTCTTGTTGTAATTCCATATGATTCATGTGTGCCTCATTTAGAGCCTTGTCTTTGAACAAGTGCCTTGATGGAATATGGAGATGGATCACCAAACATATGCTATTTGTTGTACAACTTCTTTACTTCCATTAATGAATGTTGTATCTTCTTCCTTAGCATCCCTTGTGTGTCACTCTTTGATTCCATTATTGAAAGTCTATCTTGTAGGCCAATGACATCTATGAGGCTACAAGACAAGTCCAAGAATGATCACCCGTCATCCAAGTGGGAATGTAACTAGGCCAGCACGCAAGACAAATCTTATGCCGATGAATCAACATGAGGCACGCATCACCATCACGGAGTTTAGTAAGTTTAGCAAAGTAGTAAGGTTAGCTAGTCATGGTTTTCTTCCATCTTAAAATCTTCTACAAGTTTACATTCTTTTAGTTTTCTTTTCAAAGCCAATCTTGTTTTCATATCCTTTTCGTTTTATTTCCATCATGCACAAATCCACCGATTCTTTCACTTCTTTTTCCAATTTGTTTTCATTCTTTTAAAGCAAAGAAGAATCTTCGTTTTCTTTCTTCACAACGAACCGTAACGCTTCCATCGCAAGCTCTCCCTGAGAATCGACTCGGTATAGCCCATGCTATAACGGAGATTTGGAAAGGGTATATTATCTTTATATATACATTGTGGAGTGATCAAGCACCTAAGGTTGACTCTAAACCTTCTCTCTTTTGTTGAATATCTGTGCAAATACTTTACCACACTATCCTTTTCCAATATCAGTATCCACTGCAAGCAAATTCGTGACAAAAGGCTAGAACGCTTCTAGTTTCCTCATCGGGAACACATCTCCTAATAATTTGGTCACTACAATACTTGAAAGGTAAGGATCCTCCCATATGAAATACCAGACTTGAGACAAGAATCGGTATCTATCCTGTTTTGACAATTAGGTGGTGTTTGGTTTGTGACTAAGTAATTAACTATGTCGGCAAACCATGGTTCCATAGAGATGGCTAGAAGTTGTTCGTCGGGAAAATTATCATTGATGGGCAGATCGTCGGAAGGTGCGTTTGGCACACGAGAGAGATGGTCTGCGACGACATTTTCAACACCCTTTTTATCTCGAATTTCGAGATCAAATTCTTGAAGGAGGAGGATCCAACGAATGAGTCAGGCCTTTGCATCCTTTTTAGCATTAGGTATCGAAGTGCAGAATGGTCGGTGAATATTGTAGTTTTGGTCCCAAGTAGGTATGGGCGGAATTTCTCCAAAGCGAACACTACTGCCAAGAATTCTTTCTCTGTTGTGGTATAGTTCACTTGGGCATCATTGAGTCCTACTTGAATAATAGATCATGTGTTGCTTGTTATCTTTGCGTTGTCCTAAGACAGCGCCTATCGCAAAATCTGAGGCATCGCACATATCTCAAAAGGGTTGGACTAGTCTGGAGTGAGATGATAGGTGCAGAGATAAGTTCCAATTTTAGCTTCTCTCACATGCTATTACACTTATCGTCAAAGATGAATGGCACGTCTTTGGCTAAAAGGTTTGTAAGGGGTCTAGCAATTTTGCTAAAATCCTTAATGAACCTACAGTAAAACCCGGCGTGTCCTAAGAAAGAACGAATGTCTTTCACGCTTCGTGGAATTGGGAGTTTGGCTATGATATCTGTCTTAGCCTATCCACTTTGATCCCTTCCCTAGATATCTCATGACCTAGGACAATCTCATGCTGCATCGTAAAGTGGCACTTTTCTCAATTTAGGGTCAAGTTCTTTTCAGTGCATCTATTCAGCACTAGCTCTAAGTGATGGAGACATTGGTCAAATGAATTTCCATAGACGGAGAAGTCGTCCATGAAAATCTCTAAGAAGCGCTTGACCATGTCAAAGAAAAGGCTTAACATACAACATTGGAATGTGGCGGGGGCATTGCATAGGCCGAAAGGCATTCGGCGATAGGCAAATGTCCCAAATGGGCACGTGAATGTTGTCTTTTCTTGGTCCTCCAGGGCTATTGGGATTTGGTTATACCCTGAGTAACTGTCCAAGAAATAGTAATACTCATGGCCCGCTAATCGTTCCAGCATTTGGTCTATAAATGGGAGGGGAAAATGATCTTTTCTAGTGGCGGCGTTCACTTGTGATAGTCTATGCATACTCGAACTTTGGTAGGTAGTCATGTTTGCACTAACTCTTACTTGTCGTTTTCTACCACAATAAAACTGGACTTATTAGGAACCACATGCACTGGGCTAACCCATTCACTATCGGAAATGGGATAAATGATCCCATTATCTAACAGTTTCATTATTTCGGCTTGTACAGCCTCTTGCATGAGCGGGTTTAGCCTACGCTGTGGGTCCCTCTTTGGTTTAAACCCTTCCTCTCGATGGATTCTATGCTAGACTATTTGAGGCTTAGTCCCTTGATATCTGCCATAGTCCAATCAATGACTTTTCTATGTCTCCTAAGGGTTGCCAATAGGTCTTCCTCTTACCTATTAGTCAAATGGAGGCAACTATGACTGGTAACGTCTCTTGTTCACCAAGGTAGGCGTACTTAAGATGTTTAGGCAAGGTCTTTAACTCCAACGAAGGAGGTGCTCGATGGGTGGAGGTGTTAAGCTTAAATTTTCCATCTCTATAGAACTTGGACTTGCTGCCCATTCAATCTCATCAAGGTTTAACTCTTCCTCATCCTTTGACTCTAGTGTGATCTCCTCCTTGAGCTCACTCGTCATATTCTCAATGAAGTTGACCTCAAAGGGTTGGTCGTTTATGTCATAAGGGTGTTTACCTAAGTTGAAAACATTGACTTCCTTGGTCATATCCCCAAAAGTAAATCTCATGGATCCGTTTCTACAATTTATGATTGCATTAGCGGTTGCTAGGAATAGGCGTCCTAAGATGACGGAGTTTGGGACCTACGATTAGACACAGGTTATGTCTCTAAAACAATGAAATCGACTGGTAAATGATTCTCCAACCCGTATAAGGACATCATTGATCTCTTCCTTAGGAACTTTAATTGAGCGATCAGCTAATTGGATGGTAACTTGGATTGGGTTGAGTTCTCCTAATCCAAGTTTTTGATATACGGAGAAGGGAAGCAAATTAATGCTTGCTCCTAAATCGAGGAGTGCTCGATTAATTTCAGCTCAACCTATTGCATAAGAAATGGTGGGGCAACCAGGGTCCTTGTACTTGACTGGGATCTGATTGGACAATAGCTCACTAATGTTAGTGGATAGAAAAACCTTCTTAGGCACATTTGTCTTTCTTTTCTTGTGCACATGTCCTTAAGGAATTTGGCATAACTAGAAACCTGTTGGATTGCATCAAGAAGTGGTATATTATGGCTAACCTGATTAAACACCTCGAGTAGTTTCTCCATATGTGCATTATTATTATTACTCCTAAGCCTATTTGGAAATGGGGCTGTAGGTTGGTGCACTTATTTTGCTGATTTATCAACTTCAGTTTCTTTGGAGTTTTGTGGAGATGGAGTGAAACTAGATGGAATGGACAATTGAGCTGGGTCTTGTGGCATTGATACTTGATTATCAACTTGTTTTCCTGATCTTAATGTATGAATCAAGTTACACTGGTTTGGGTCTTGAGCCTCATTAGCTTGCCTAGGATTCTTAGGGTTTGGCAATGGTTGACTTGGTAGAGTTCCCTTTTGTCTTTCTTGTTGACTCAATTGCATCTCTATCCTAGTCAAGACTTGAGCCAGTGTGTCGTGGCTTTTAACTAGAGTGTCCACCTTTCTTTCCATATTGGAGAGTCTTGTTTCCATTTGTGATTTTGGAAAGAATTGGAGGATTTTGATTGGGGTAATTTTGTTGATAAGGAGGATTTTGAAAATTGTTGGAGAATTTGGGCCTTTTTGATCATTGTTGCTTGGGCCCCATGAAAAATTTAGGTGATTTCTCCAACCCGGATTATAGGTGGACGAATATGGATTGTTAGCGGGCCTTGTGAAGGCCGCACTCATATGTTCGGGCAAAGTTTGATAAGCTATAAAGACGGGACATTCCTCGAGCACAAGGTTCATGTCTTGACAATAAGTACAGCCCGTCAAAGGTGTTGGGTTGACTTGGTTCACTGAGACTAGTTCTTTAGTTTCAAGAGCTTCTAATCTTCGCATCACAGTAGCTAGTTTAGTGTCGGTAGCTATGTTAGCCTCAATGGAATGGATACCTCCTTTAGAAGAACTAGGGTCATTAGTCCTAATTTTTCCGGAGTTGGTTCCCATTGAATGGTATTATCAGCTAATTCTTCATATAATAACCATCCTTCATGTTCATTCTTTTTCAAAAATCCTCCTTGGCACATGGATTCTAATAGCGTTTTAGTTTGATATTCTAATCCATCATAAAGAGCTTGACAAAGTCGTCATTTCTCTATCCCATGGTGAGGGCACTGGGTAAGGAGGTCCTTAAAACGTTCAAAGTACTTCCAAAAAGTTCATTGGCTATTTGCTTAAACTGCAAGATGCTTTTCCTAATTAGTGCAGTCTTGTGAACAGGATAAAACTTCTTAAGAAGGCTTTGACGAAATTATCCCATGAGGATATGGAACCGGCCTCTAGACTGTAGAGCCATTTCTTTGCTAAGTCTTTCAAAGAGAATGGAACAAACCATAATTTGATGGCATCTACTCCTAGGCTGGGTATTTTCATCATGAGAACATACTTCTTCAAATTCCCTATGAAAAAGTATGCATCCTCAGATTCAAGTCCATGAAACTTGGGAATAGTATTGATGTATTGTGGTTTGAGCTCAAATTGGTCAACACCTTCATCGGGTAACTGAATGCAAGAAGGAAGAGAGGTCCTAATAGGATAGAATCTATTTTGTAGTGATGGTGGTTGTGCCATGTGTGAGTCGGGTTTTTGTTTGGGTGGTGAACTGGTTCTAGTTAGTCTAGATGTGAATGGGTCTGTCGACCAAGCTGACATGCACAGTTAACAAACAAGTTCACCTAATCAATCAAGAAAGAGAAAAAAATATATAGTCAAAATTTCTGTTCTAGGGTAAGCCTTGACCTAGACGACTCCTAACTTTAGACTGTCTTTAGGAGGTATATTGCCGATCTTAACCACAAGTTAATCGGCCAGGTAGGTGGCAACACCGGTGGGAGGTTATCCGTCAAAGACGTTCCTTAATTAAGTACCACCGATCTTCGGGTTTTCGGCCCTTAATCCCCTTCCTAGGCACTGATTTGGCAAGAGTTAAATTTCGAACAACTTCCTCCTTCAGCCAATCTCCTAATGAGTCCGAGTTAACCTAAGGCCAACGTCTAGTCAATTTTATTTTAGGGTTAGGGTTGTGAGGTGACGGAGATGATTTGTGGGCAAGGAAGGGTGATGAAATCCCCACCTTATCTTGTTTATAGGATTTGCCCTTAAAATTTTTTTTTTGTGTAAGTGTAAAGCAATAGACAAATAATCACTCAAAAAGCAGTAAATCAGCCAAGAGTGCTTCCTAATCTATATGCAATGCAAATGTACCTTGTCGCCAGCACTTTTCAACAGAATTTAAAAAGAAATTAAATAGACACGTGCCTATGATGCAAGAGTCTAATTTTTTTTTATTTTTCAACGAATAGGTACTATTAATTAGTTAGCAGTGTGCAGGGTGATCACAGAGAAAACTTAACAAATAGTAAATGGAACTTTCATTTTCAGCAACTGCAGAAATTCAGTGAGTAGTTCACTACTACTGCCACGAAAACACGGCTTTGGCCGCGTTTGCACGGCTAGGTAGTAGGCTCTGCTGCTCTGCCTTCTAGGGCAGAGGCACAGAGTTGCTATATGTCCTTTGCTGCAGTTATATTTCCTATTCTCTGATCCTGCAAATAAAAATAAAGAAAAGAATTAGTTTGAGAATATCGTGACTGTAGGCCGTCTAAAAATCACTAAAAGACAAGCCATTAAAAAGCAGAGCCTCAACATCAAGGCGCGTGGGCTCGACACCCGCGTCTCAACATCAAGGCGCGTGGGCTCGACACCCGCGTCTCAACATCAAGGCGCGTGGGCTCGACACCCGCGTCTCAGCATCAAGGCGCGAGGGCCCAAAGCCCGCGTCACAGTATCAAGGCGCGTGGGTTAAAACCCGCGCCTCGGTTATAACCGCCCTGGTTATGGGGCCAGTCGCCGCCCACATAGCGGGGAGGTCAGCCCCTCATTGTGGAGCACTTTTAGGGGGCACGTTCACCCCTGGAGCCTCTATAAATAGCCCCGTCACTATGGACAAAAAAAAAGAGAGAGGAAAAGAAGAAGAACGTCGGAGAAAAGGGAGAGATCAGAGATAGACAACAGACTACACCCAGGCAGACAGAGAGAGAGAGAAGCAAGAGAGAGCTCAACTCTTCAACAAGCTCGCTGCGTACGAGTTTGCCCCTTTGCCTACCTTCTCTTTGAGAGTTTTGGTAGACAGAGTTGTGTTACTCCTTCTACCAGCCAAAGAGAATATCCCTGACGATCCTGACGGTCATCCGGTCAACGGAGAATAAGATTCACTCTCTACCGCCACTTGAAGAACCCAGCTTTAAACAAAGGGAGGATTCAAGATTCAACATCCTCCCTCCCTTGTAACTGGAAGGAAATAGTTTTGTTGTAATTTTTCATCTGATTCAAGGAAATTTTACAGCGAACACCTTTTTTTTCTGGCGCATACAAGAGAGATGGAGACTCCGCTGGGGACTACATTAGTCACTGATGAGCAAATCGTGGCGCAAGATGACGTCCTTCGTAAGGGAAAGATGGTCGAATCGCTTGTTGTCGAGTTCGACCAGGCGAAATACGAAGAGTTTCTCTCTGCCGGCTCCAAGAGCCCAAAGACCCGCGTCTGCCGCAGGGTCTCGACGGGAATGGCCCCGAAGCCCGATCCGAGGTTCTCTCAGGCACTGCTGCTGCCAATTGTGCCAAGCAAGATACAAGCGCCAACGCCTCTCAGAAGGCCTGCGTGATCTCAGGCACAACTGCCGCTGCGATCAACCGCGCAGCACGGAACACACGGGTCAGCGTCTCTCAGGAGACCCGCGTGGTCAAAATCTCTGGTGTCCAGCATCAGGTCGTCGTTGGTCACTCTCCACCTCCACGACGCAACCGAAACGCTGAGCGTCGACAGAGGAGACGTGCGCGTCAGCTACAAGTTGGAACCTCTGGTTGTCCGACTGAGGCTGGACGCGACGTACAATTTGGCGCCTTGCCCGCGCCACGTCCAGCACGTGAAGTCCGCGTTTGGCGGCCCAAACGCGAGACTCCTCAAGCTAGGTCCTCTGAAGACCAACTCACCAAACGCCAAGGTGAAGCCTCTGCGCCTCATCAAGCGCGAGAGGCACGCGCCCATAGGTATGGGGCCCAGCAGCCCATCCTCTCTCAAACGTCTCTGCCCCGACGCACCGAGCGGTAGCGCGGTAATCGCGTCTCGTCCCAACAGAGACGCCAGACGCGCGTCTTACAGCCGTGGCGCGAAAATCGCGTCCCTGAAACCCGCGTCCAGGCTGTACAGCACATGGATGCCTCCTGTCTTCGACGTTGCGAGGTTAATCTCTTCGATCCCCCTCCCGTGGATCTGAGGGATTACTTGACAAAGAAAAGAAGTGCCAATCAGGTCACTTCATCATGTTGCTGCCAACGGCTCATCTCTATGCTCTCCGAGTGCCGTTGTGGTTCAGGTGTGCACCAGCAGTCTTTAGTTAGACAGCTGACCCTGATTCCCCCGTCAGCCAAAAGAAGGCGCTCCCACAGAAGGAGAACCTTATCTGACATTGAGTACCCGGAGCTCACTGCGAATATGACAAGCAGGAGCAAGGGAAAACAACCTGCAGTCAGCTCGGATGAGTCTGACTCTGAACCGGAAGGGGTGTATCAACACACTCGCACCCGGACTGGGGCCATTCCCCCGATTGATTATAATGCCTTAGCCCATGGCATTAAAGTGAATGATTCTCACTCCGCCGTAGCGGAATCATGGGCTTCAAACTCTTCCGTTGAGAAGGAGGCCTCCGCCTACATGATAGGCACTCCCGAGGAAACGGCTAGACGTTTAGAACAAATCCAGAGGCACAAATGGATATGATTCTTTCTCAGCAGGAATCTATCGACTCCCTCAAGCAGATGCTTGCACAGTTGCTCGAAGACAGGAGGAAATCTCCTCCTAAAAAGACGAAGGGCAAAGGGAAAAGGGAGAAAGCTCATCTTCCGAACCTTCTGAGGAGAGGCCGCGATCTACTTCTAGTTCGTCCAAATCCTCGTCGCAAGTAAAGGGCGACCAAGACCAGGGAAAGGCTCATGCTAAAAGAATGAGTCAATTGGAGCAACGCCTGGAGGCCCTTACCACCGTAAAGGCCTCCAAGAAGCTGGAGTGGTCCGGCCCTATCCTGCTGAATGGGACTTGGTTCCATACCCGTCCAAGTTCAAGGCTCCAACCCTTCAAGCATTCGATGGGAAAGGGTCACCCAACCAACACATCTACTACTTTAAATCCCAAACAAGGAATGTAGTAGACAACGATGCCATCTTGGCACGACTGTTCATTGGCACCCTGAAAGGGCTCGCCTTTGAATGGTTTATGAAACTCTCAGAGGGCTCCATCAAGAACTGGGGCGATTTGGAGAAGCTTTTCTTAACGCGCTTCTTCGAGGATGACTCGGAAGTCACAATGCCCACCCTTTTGGCTACCAAACAGCGAAAGGGAGAGTCAGTCAAATCTTTCGTGGAAAGATTTCGGAATGTGGCACTCCGATGTCCGAGCGGCATGACCCAGGTCACCCTGGTGGAAACATGCCGCCACAATCTCCAAACCTCACTCCTTGCTCAAATAGGAGTTGCTAAAAGCCGCACCTGGAAGCAGCTTGTCCAACAAGGTGAACAGGCTGAGGAGATTGTCGCCCGCAGCGTCAGGGCAGAAGAAGGGAAGCCACGGCCAGAGAGGTCAATCAGGCGTGCGCCAGACACATCCCTCCAGATAAAGCGGAAGGATAATTTGGCAACGGAGACCAAATCTCCCGCCAAACCTCAACCGGTCAAGGCGAGTGGCTCTTCGAGCCAGCCACGCGCCAGCAAGCAATATTCTTTCAAGGAGGAACATGTCGATTCACTCTTTAAGCTACTCAATAAGAGCAATAGACTGAAGCTCCCTGAAGCCAGGCGCCCTGGAGAAGTCGGTAAAAACCGACAATCCCAATTACTGCTTATACCACAGAATGTTGGACACCCCACCAAAAGCTGCTACGTCTTCAAGGACATCCTTCAGGCCCTGATTGACGCAGAGGTATTAAAACTCCGACCAGAGCAGAAGAAGGTGACGGCTAACATGACGTCAGTTCTCCAGTTCGGAAGACAACCCCCAACGCCTTCGGGGGTGGTCCCTGTTTCGAAAGGAGAGCTAAGAGTGGTCAACACGGATCCTCACCAGCAACAAGAGAAGGGCCTAGTACCCGTCCCTACGCCTCGAGGGGAAATCATGTGGGTCCACCCTGATTTTGTTGACGCCCAGCAATGGACTACTGTAACTAATAAGAAGTCCAAGGGCAAGGCAAAGGCGTCATCCTGCAATGTGGTGTGTGCCTCTTCTCGAGAAACGGATACGATATTCCTTCGCTAACCGACTCGGAAGAGGAGACAATAGTTCTGGCCGCAGAACCCGGTCGGCTAGTGGCGGGAACCCGTTCGGGACAGCCCTACTTGAAGCAGTATGGCGAAACGGCGGCAACCCCTCCACAACTAGCTGCAGAGCCAACCAAAGCCCTCCACAAAACAACCAGTGGAGAAACAGAAGGAGATTCGATTTTCTCGAACCCTTCAAAAGGGCATCGCGAAAGGATCTACGCGCTTTACCGCTTTGATGTCCTGGCTCAATTGGCCACATCCCGGCACGGATTACCTTGTATGAGCTTCTTAGGCTATCAAAGTCAACCAGAGAAGCTCTACAAGAGGCTCTGGCAATGCTGAGGTCTTCATGACCCAGGTGCCGAAGGAGGAAGATGTAGAGAATTGTCTCCACACCTCCCAGAATGCTCCCTGCATTACCTTCACAGCAGATGATATGCAGGTTAAAGGGAAGCATGATCGACCTCTGTACTTCACAGGGTATATTGGATCGTCTGAGGTGAACCGCATTCAGGTAGATCCAGGGTCCGCGTTGAGCATCATGCCTCGCCGGGTCATGCAACATCTGGCATTCCTACTCATCGTTTGAGCCCTACCCAGACAACTATCTATGGGTTCAATGCCAACAGGACCCGTCCGATGGGGAAGATTAAGCTCAAATGTCAGATTGGAAGTTTAAAGTCGGAAGTGACATGCTACATCATTGATGCCGACACTTCCTACAACCTATTGCTGGGACGGTCGTGGATTCACCGCAACTCCATCGTTCCCTCTACTCTCCATCAAGTCATGAAATACATTGGCGAGAATGGAAAGGTGCAGACGTTTATTGCCGAAAAGCATCCATTCAAAGGGGTCGAGAATTATTTCACAGACTCCTTACTGTACCAAGATCCCGGGGAGACGGATGAAGTCCCACAACCGAAGAACTAGACTCTGGCAATGAAGCCGATACTGAGCTGGAGGAAGATGAGTGTGTGTGAGAGCTAGATCCACCTGTAAAGAGCATTGATAAGCTCGATGTTGATAATACCACCGACGATGTAGGCGGTTGGTACATTAATGAAGAATTAGATTTAGCGTATTTTTCTGTGTTTGCTTCTGATTCAATACCGTCAGATACTAGCACTGATGTAGATGATGACCTCTGGTCGGTAATGGATGCTTTGACATCGTTGCATATACCAGTAAAATCATCCTTCGGGACATACCAAGATAATGGTAATGCGCAATAATCTATATTTTATGGTTCCAGCCAGACGGAAAGGCCAAAAATCAATTCTTTTTGGGCGAATCTCGTCCGAACCAACGCCCCACGAAGAATCGGAAGATGAGGAGGAATCCCCTCAGTTCGGTCATTATGAACCAAAAGCGCTCAAAATGATAAAGTGCATGGGGTACGATCTAACCAACAGACCCGGGTTGAACTTCGACAAAGGAAGGAGAACGCTACTTCGATCCTTTGTGCCGAAAGGGAAAGCCCCCGATTATTATCATCGGACCGCGCCGGGGTTGGGCTATGTATCGACTCCGATCCCATCAGCCTCTGATTCTGGAGGGCCATCAGGTCATAATTACTCTTTCAGGCACGTCATCGTGGGAGTCGGATGTCAGTGTCGGCAACATCTTCAGAGAAATTTCAGTGAACATGGTTTCAACAAGCCACCTGGAAGACGGAGATGAAGAAATGATCCAATCTGATGCAGATCCTTGGATCAAACATTTAAATACTCTTTGGGATACCCGCTTTGAACAGCGCGAGCCACCCACAGAAGACAAGGTTATTCAAGTCAATCTAGGAGATGAGGCCAATCCTAAGCCCATCTTCATAAGTGACGGCCTGTCACCTTCGGAGAAGAAGGATCTAATATCTTTGTACAAGAGTATATAGACGTCTTCGCCTGGAATTACGAGGACATGCCTGGACTTGATCCTCAAGTGGCTATGCACCGCCTCAACATCAATCCGGACGCAAAACCTGTCAAACAACAGCAGCGACGGTTCCGTCCAGAGATAATGGAGGCAATTCATCAGAAGTCAGAAAACTTATTGATTCTGGCTTCATCAGGGAAGAACAACATCCCGACTGGGTAGCCAACATTGTCCCAGTTGCCAAGAAGAACGGGAAGATCCGGATCTGCATCGACTTCCGTGATCTAAACGAGGCTTGCCCCAAAGATGAATTCCCACTGCCAATCACAGATGTCATGATTGACAATACTTGTGGATTCGAACGAATGTCCTTCATGGATGGATTCTCAGGATACAATCAAATTAAAATGTATCCTGATGACGAAAAGCATACCTCCTTCAGGACACCTCTAGGGGTATATTGCTACACCGTCATGCCCTTCGGACTGAAGAATGCAGGGGCAACATATCAAAGGGCCATGAATGCCATTTTCCATCAGCAAATACGCAAAACGGTGGAATGTTATGTTGACGACATCGCGGTAAAAAGCCGCACTAAAGATGATCACATAGCTGACCTGAAGGTGGTTTTTGACATCATGCGAGCTCATCAGTTGAAGATGAATCCCACCAAGTCCTTCCTGGGGGTGGCCAGTGGCAAATTCCTAGGATTTGTTGTAACCTCCACGGGAATTCATCTGGACCCGGAAAAGGTTTCGCGCTATTCGGGAAATGCAACCTCCGAGAAATCTCAAGGAACTCAGGGGATTGCAAGGACGATTGGCGTACATCCGTAGGTTCATCTCAAACCTCTCTAGAAGATGCCAACCCTTCACTAAGCTAATGAAGAAGGGTGTCTCGTTCATTGGGGACGACGCTTGTCAACAAGCATTTGAGGAAATCAAGCAATACCTCACCCACCACCAGTCCTTGCAGCTCCGATATCCAGAAAACCTTTCCTGGTATACGTCCGGGCAATGGATCATTCTTGGGAGCTCTACTAGCTCAGCATGATGACCAAGGACGAGAGCAAGCGATCTACTATCTGAGTAGAACAATGATCGGAGCCGAACATCGGTACAACCCGATCGAGAAGGAATGTTTGGCACTGGTGTTCGCCATTCAGAAAATGCGACACTACCTGGCAGGCCAAACCATAAATGTCATATCAAAAGTCAACCCCTTGAGTTACTCATGACAAAACCTTCATCGCTAAATGGCCGACTGGCAAAATGGGCCATATTGTTATCTCAATATGAAATGCACTTTTTACCACAGAAGGCCATTAAAGGACAAGCGGTGGCAGATTTCCTGGCTGAGCATCCAGATCCGAGGGCAACCAAACTTTACAACGATCTCCCAGATGAGGTCGCTGAAGCCTGCCTAACTCAGACATCGTTCGAAAGTCAAGTGTGGCAACTCTTCTTTGACGGTGCATCCAGAACAAGCCCAAAAGGACACATTGTAGCGGGAGTAGGAGTAGTATTCGTCTCGCCACAGAACTATGTGATTCCTCGAGCTGTCTCGCTAACTGAGCCTTGCTCCAACAATGTAGCAGAATACAACGCTCTTTTGATTGGGATGCAGCTCCCGATAAGATTGGCGTTAAAAATCTCGAGGCATACGGTGACTCCAAACTCATTGTTAGCCAAGTTCGCGGGGAGTACGAAGTCAGACATGAGGACCTAGTACCCTACTACAACGCAACTATCCACATGGCTGAGAGGTTCACAAACTTCTACATCGATCATGTACCGCGCAGGCAAAATGCGCATGCAGATGCACTGGCGTCCCTCGCGGCCTCCTTAGCTCTTCCAGCTGGAGCAATGGAGAAAGTATTCGTCTACAGCCACGACCTGTATTGCCCGAGAACTGCCCTCGAAGACTATCAGGAGTCAAAGGGAGAGTATCAAGCAAAGAAGCGCTGGAATTGTCAACCGGGCCAGAGCTTAAAAGACTGGCGATTCCCCTATATCGACTATGTCTTGTATGGCATCCTGCCTGAGGATGCCAAGGAAGCGGCTGCCATTCGAAGGAAAGCCCCTAAATTTTACTACAATGCGATTGCACGAACATTGTATCGTCGATCGCATGACGGGGTCTTGCTCCGGTGCCTCTCACCAAAGGAGGCCCAAGAGGTATTGAAAGAAGCACACGATGGTATGTGTGGAGCCCATCAACCTGCCCAAAACTGGCACATCGACTCCAAAGATTGGGTTACTACTGGCCCAAGATGATTGCCGATGCCATCACTTATGCCAAAAGATGTCACGCCTGCCAAGTGCACGGCGATTTCATCCATCAAGCACCAGGGTACCTCCACTCCACGACCTCTACCTGGCCATTTGAAATGTGGGGGATGGATGTGGTTGGTCCTATCAGCCCACCATCATCAAAAGGACATCGATTTATTTCGGCAATAACCGATTATTTCTCTAAATGGGCCGAAGCTATTCCTCTGAAGGAGGTAAAATCGTCTAACGTGATCAAGTTCGTGAAACATCACGTTATTTACCGTTTCGGTGTACCTCGGCGAATTGTCCATGACAATGGACCCCAGTTCATCAGCCAGGCTTTCCAGAGATTCTGTACCAAGTTCAGAATCCAGAGTGTATCCTCAACGGCATACTATCCTACCGCTAATGGCCTCGCAGAAGCTTTCAATAAGACCATTGGCAAGCTTCTCAAGAAGTTCGTCTCGAAAAGTCAACGAGACTGGGACGATAAGCTAGGTGAATGCTTATGGGCCTATCGTACAACTGTGCGAACCCCAACTAAAGCTACGCCATTTTCTTTGGTATATGGGTGTGAAGCTGTGCTTCAACTAGAGATCCAAATTCCATCTCTACGCGTCGCCTTGACAGCGGAGATGACACAGAGGAGAAGCATCGACAGCGACTCCAAGAATTGGGCCTTAGATGATAAGCATTTGCAGGCCCAACAACAAATCGAGCTTTACCAAGCTCGAATTACCAAAGCCTTCAACAAGAAAGTTAAAGTGCGAACTTTCAAGAAAGGCGATCTTGTCTTAGCCGTCAGAAGACCCATGGTGATGACGCACAAGACAAAAGGAAAATTCTAACCCAAATGGGAAGGACCG
>JAVJIF010031614.1:0-72289 GCA_038442645.1 Agave tequilana | reverse complement strand
TCTTTGACGGTGCATCCAGAACAAGCCCAAAAGACACATCGTAGCGGGGGTAGGAGTAGTACTCGTCTCGCCACAGAACTATGTGATTCCTCGAGCTGTCTCGCTAACTGAGCCTTGCTCCAACAATGTAGCAGAATATAACGCTCTTTTGATTGGGATGCAGCTCGCCGATGAGATTGGCGTTAAAAAATCTCGAGGCATACGGTGACTCCAAACTCATGTTAGCCAAGTTCGCGGGGAGTACGAAATCAGACATGAGGACCTAGTACCCTACTACAACGCAACTATCCACATGGCCGAGAGATTCACAAACTTCTACATCGATCATGTAACCGCGCAGGCAAAATGCGCAGCAGATGCACTGGCGTCCCTCGCGGCCTCCTTAGCTCTTCCAGCTGGAGCAATGGAGAAAGTATTTCGTCTACAGCCACGACCTGTATTGCCCGAGAACTACCCTCGAAGACTATCAGGAGTCAAAGGGAGAGTACAAGGCAAAGAAGCGCTGGAATTGTCAACCGGGCCAGAGCTTAAAGACTGGCGATTCCCTATATCGACTATGTCTTGTATGGCATCCTGCTGAGGACGCCAAGGAAGCGGCTGCCATTTGAAGGAAAGCCCCTAAATTTTACTACAATGCGATTGCACGAACATTGTATCGTCGATCGCATGACGGGGTCTTGCTCCGGTGCCTCTCACCAAAGGAGGCCCAAGAGGTATTGAAAGAAGCCCACGATGGTATGTGTGGAGCCCATCAACCTGGCCCAAAACTAGCACATCGACTCCAAAGATTTGGGTACTACTGGCCCAAGATGATTGCCGATGCCATCACTTATGCCAAAGATGTCACGCCTGCCAAGTGCACGGCGATTTCATCCATCAAGCACCAGGGTACCTCCACTCCACGACCTCTACCTGGCCATTTGAAATGTGGGGGATGGATGTGGTTGGTCCTATCAGCCCACCATCATCAAAGGGACATCAGTTTATTTGGCAATAACTAATTATTTCTCTAAATGGGCCGAAGCTATTCCTCTGAAGGAGGTAAAATCGTCTAACGGGATCAAGTTCGTGAAACATCACGTTATTTACCGTTTCGGTGTACCTCAGCGAATTGTCCATGACAATGGACCCCAGTTCATCAGCCAGGCTTTCCAGAGATTCTGTGCCAAGTTCAGAATGCAGAGTGTGTCCTCAACGGCATACTATCCTACCGCTAATGGCCTCGCAGAAGCTTTCAATAAGACCATTGGCAAGCTTCTCAAGAAGTTCGTCTCGAAAAGTCAACGAGACTGGGACGATAAGCTAGGTGAATGCTTATGGGCCTACCGCACAACTGTACGAACCCCAACTAAAGTCACGCCATTTTCTTTGGTATATGGGTGTGAAGCCGTGCTTCCACTAGAGATCCAAATTCCATCTCTACGCGTCGCCTTGACAGCGGAGATGACAACAGAGGAGAAGCATCGACAGCGACTCTAAGAATTGGAGGCCTTAGACGATAGCGTTTGCAGGCCCAACAACAAATCGAGCTTTACAAGCTCGAATTACCAAAGCCTTCAACAAGAAAGTTAAAGTGCGAACTTTCAAGAAAGGCGATCTTGTCTTAGCCGTCAGAAGACCCATGGTAATGACGCATAAGACAAAAGGAAATTCCAACCGAAATGGAAGGACCGTTTGTTGTAGAGTCAGTCTACTCGAATGGATCATATCGTCTCATAACCTCGAATGGCGATACACTCATGATGCCTATCAATGGCAGGTTCTTGAAGAAATACTATCCTTAAATGGTATTCTTCTGCTGATCAAGTTCAAAATTACACCTCTGATCAAAATAAGAAGAGTTTCTTCATTAATATCCAACGCCTCGACGGCTAAGGATAGAGGAAAATGTTGGCTTCTAAGCCCAACATAAGTCTTCGACAACTCATCATGTTGAGGGAATAGCATGGCTAGCCCAACTCAAACGGCAGTTGGTAAAGGCATATCAAACCCGTTGATAGCTGAGGGTTTGCTAAAAATCCTAAGTGGACTCAACTCCACTCTCCCCTCCAAAATCCCTACCAATTCTCATCCACAGAATGGTAGGCCTACAAGATACAGTTGTTGCCAAGTTAACACTATACCTCTGGCACTTCAAACTCCACCTGTCCATTCTTATCAATAGAATGACAGGTCCTCAAATTGCTCATATCGCAAATCAAGTTTCTGTCAAGTTAATATCACACCTCTGACAAAATTACCGTTTAAGTTAACATTATACTTCTAAACGGTACATCAAGTTTCTGCCAAGTTTAATACCACACCTCTGACAGTCACTTTCCTTCAGACTTCCGTGTTGAAGCTGAAACGAATGATGCTAAGTTCCACATTACACCTCTAGCATCTAAGTCATTGCTAAGTTCAACAATACACCTATGACCATGACTTTTTCTCGACTTCCTTATCCAAGCTGAGATGACCAATGCTAAGTTTCACATTACACCTCTAGCATTACCCTCACTGTCAAGTTAAACATCACACCTATGTCAGTGACACTCTTAGTTTTCCCAAAACAAAACTGAAATACTTTTGAGTCAAGTTAATATTACACCTCTGATTCACATTCTTGTCGAGTTAACATCACACTTCTGGGAAGACAACTTTCAACCCGTTAAGTTTATATCACACCTCTAACGTAAACCTTCTTAGATTCCCCGCGGATCTAGATTCACTTGCTATTCTCTTCAACAGAATAACAAGTCTACCTAAACACATTGTTAGTTAATACTACACCATTAACAGTGTTTCCTTCAGATCCCAGCTGAGCTTAATCAAGTGAATCCTAAACCTTGTAAAGGCCATTTTCCCTGGGGGTACGAGTTTCACTTGTCATTCTCCTTTATAGATTGACAGGTCCACAAAATTATCTTATCTCTTGTCAAGTTAATATTACACCTCTGACAGCATTGGGGAGTTCCAAAAATAGGATTTCTCTCTAAAAAGTTGACTGTTTGAAATTATCATCATAGTTTTGACAAGTCAAAGTCCTTTGCTTCTATACGTCTGACTAAAAAAAAAGTTCAAGACAATAGAAAGGAGAAAAAGAAAAGTGTTACTTTTATTATATCCAAGCACATGAAAGTGATACAAAAACGCTCTTTATACAATAAGATTGAGTGTTACAATTAAGGAGTACAAAGAAGTCCCTCTCTCTCAGAGGCCGTACTCACTCCTTGAAGCCGCATCTGATTCAAGTGCACGATGTTGGAAAAGCGCCAAACTGTGGCGACAATAGAAGCTGGCCGCACCACGATGCATGATGTAAACATCGAAAGAGCCCTAGCTGACTAAGCTAAGAGCAATGGTGTTCTTGAGGTCCGGTGGTAGCAGAAAGCCCTGCAAACCCTTCATTCATGAACATCTCTTTCGCCATAAGGCCATCCAACAAACATGGAGTGTCCTCGATGTCACTTCTGGGGTGAGAGAGGAAGGGGATGCTATCTGCCACTATATCCACCGTAACCCCCCTCGCCCATACCCACTGTGACCGTGACCAGCCTGCAAGCATGACTGGTGCGTCACATTCAAAGAGATCTTGACGAGGGTTAAGTCCCCGTCAGGGATCGTGATTTCTTCCCTTGTGGACGACGGAGACTATGATTTCTTCCTTGTGGACGAACATCGAACAAGTTCGCCGGCCGAAATTCTTCCAGGGGCCCAGCGAACTGAAAAAGGACGATCAAGCCTACCTGCAAGGAATAAACAAAGGAATCAGAACATCTGGAACTTAGTACACTTCAACAGAGAAAACTAAGTGACAGACGCAGTTATTGCCAAAGACTACAGACGCGGGAATGACCCACGCAGTGAGCCAAAACTTCCGCGGTGGCAGAAACAGACGCGAGTTTAAAACTGTGATACACGCAGGGTTCAAACGCAGTCCAAATTTTCTGCATCTGTGTCTAACACACCAGCGCGAAAGGACTCAGACGCGGAAAAAATTGCCATCTCCTGTTGAATGAACAGGAGTTGCAAGATTCGGGTCTGAAACCTTCAACCCGAGTTGGAATTCATCCAAGTCAGTGGCCTTAAAACGCGAGCTTCATGAGCAAAGCCAGCGCCAAGTGCCAAAGACTTCTGTACTCGCGTCCAGAGAAGTTCAAGTCGATGGCGCAAATTCCAAAAAAAAGGAATGCACCAACTAAGACTTCATCCAGATGGTGATATCTCTTTAAGAGATGCCAAGGTGCAAGCCTGGGTGGACTAAAAATATCATGGCAAGTCGGGATGGCATACCCGCAGAGGCCTCTATCAAGAGTTGAACTCTCTGCATTAAAACGTGGACATGAAAGATGATCAAAGAGATACTTTCTCCTGAAGAGACCAAATAGAAGCATGAAAGCTCTGGGTCATCTTTATCCACAGAGTCACCTCCATCCATGGAGACAGACCCCTGTTAGAAACTCTGAAGAAGGTGAAATTTCTCAGAGCAAATCAAAAGAAAACAGTCTAAGTTTGGGTTGTTAAAGGGGGAGAAGGTGAGCCCTATTTATAGGCAGCCCCTGATAACTGCCATTAATGGTTCCCGTCTGCCTTAATGACCGCACGACCGTCAAAGTCCAATAGGAGTCTGACGCGTGGAACGTTGCTTCGGGAAGCGTCGCGGACGCTGGTCTCAAACCGCCAGCGCCAGTTTTGCATTAAAAGGCATTAACGCCTGAGGCCAATGAGGAACCAACGCGTGGACAACTGCTTCGGGAAACAACGGACGACCCGGTTTCCCAATCGTCAGTGAAGACTTGAAAGATCTCATGAAATCTTAAGTCAGGCCGCATTTAACGCCTGGGAAGTTACATCAAGACGCAGATGAGAAAGCCGCGTCCAGGAATCCGCGTCCCCTTTTCAAACTGAATGGCGTCCACCTGCATTCCAGAGGAATGTCCGCGTGACCCAAAGTTGCGTCCCTTCAGCAAACGGGGCCATTTAAGGGAAAGCACTTAATTCAGCGAAAGACTTAGGCCATTGTGGGATTAGTCGGAAAATACGCAAGGCTGCGTCCCTCGCGTCTTCATCAGAGGAGCTGCGTCTGCATGGGTAGTGATGGGTTTTGCACCTAGTCAAAAGACCAGCGTTCCATCCTTAAGGACTGCGACCAGTGAAAACTGCGTCCTTCGCGTCCACTTGAACCGCGTCTTCATTAGCAAGACGGATTCGCGTTTCTCTCTGTGAATTGACGCCGCGTCTCAGCAAAAGGACTTAGTTCTGCCTAAGTTCCTATGAAATGATGACCGCGTCTCTCTCTATGAATCAATGCCGCGTCTCATCAAGAAGACTTGAGTCAACGCCGCGTTTCATTAAAAGAAGTTGAATTCATCTACAGCAAAGCAATAAAGATGGAACAAGAGCTTCAAAGACTTTTACTATTCAAAAAAAAATGGTAAAAGTAAGTACAAACACTCTTGGTGAATAGAGTGTCCTTTTTCTTTAAAAAAAAAAAAAAAAGAAGGCTATAAGTCCTGGTTCGCCAAGGAACGGATTTGCTCTCTAAGGCGATGTATCTTATGTTGACGCGCCTTCTCAGCCTCCATGAGAGCTTGGGCCCGCAGATCCGCCTCAGATAAAAATCCCTGCGCTTGTACTCGGAGGGATTCCAACTCGGATGAACGAACAGAGAGGTTGGCTTCAACTTACGCCTTGGCAGCCTCTAACTCCGCTAGCCTCTTTTCAGAGGTAGCAAGCCTCTGTTCGTTAAAAGCAATCATGGCCTCAGCCCTGGCTATAGCAGCCCGAGAGTCAAAGGATAGAATGCTTTGCAGCCTGTATGATCATGACAGATTCCTTGGACTCGACCGCTAGCCGTTGATGATCAGCCTGGAAACCTTCAAGAAGACGGGTGTTATCGGTTATCTTCTCCTCTACCTCCCTTCGCTCCTGCTCTTGAGCAGCAAGGAGCCTATTCAGAGTTTCCTGGGCTTCGTGGAATGAGCCGCATCCTCCAGGGATCGAAGCTCTCTCAGGTCTTGTCCAAACTGCTCCACCACCAGCAGACACGCCTGGGCTAGCGAAGGGCCTCCGGCCAACTTGATGTTCTCGGCCAAGTTTTCGAGAAACATCCGGGCGAATTCAAAGGAGCTACCCCCAGACAGGATGAAATCGATGCATGATCGCATCGAGTCAAAGAACTGCTGCACCGTTTTGCGTGTCAGGAACTCCATAGTATCATCGCCCGAGGTGCTCCCCGACCCCCTTTCTATCACGGGGTGAGGGATGTAAGCCGGCTCTTCTCGCGCAAGAGTCGGGCTGACCACCGGTACGGCAGGAGCAAGAGTAGCCACTGGCGCTTCTGGGGGTGCTACCTCTGCAGGAACCTCCACAGCTGATGACAGAGTAATGAGCTCGACCTCCTCAGAAAGCTCGGCCGAGGCTTGAGCTGTGTGGCCTTCCGAGGGGCACTAACCGTCAGACTCTCCACCTGAGCCCCCCCAGTTCTCTCTGCAAATTATCTCAACATTAGCTACAATGGTGAAAAGAGAAACATCCAAGACATCAAAATTTCCTTACCAAGTTGGAGGTCCAGAGATGTCGAATTCTTGGGCGAATCCTGCAGAGTAGAAGTCTCCCTGTCTTCTTTAGTAGTTGCCTCCTCGTCCTGCAGAGTGGGAGTCTCCCCGATTTCAGTAGTTGCCTTCTTTGGAGGCATCTCGGCGGCTGGAGTCTCAACTCCTTCCGGCTGGGTCAACTCTTGCACCATCTCCTCGATATGCGAGGAGGTTGCAGCCTCAATATCCTCGGCCAACCCTGCAGCATAAAAGGAGAATGTTAAAACCTCCTCTTCAAAATGAAAAGGGAAATTAAGTCAGAAGGTAAAAAAAAGTACCTTCAGCGGGAATAAACTGCCGCCAGTGGTGATGCCGTCAACGGCTCGCACCCATGTATTTCCTCCTCCGAGATGTGTGAGAATTTACTCGGATCAGGAGGGGCGGGTTCGTCACCATAGTCGACCTCATCCTCAAAATCGCTTCCCTCTGCGGATAAGGAAGATGGCAGTTCAACGCGAAAGGCCTCGGTAACCGGAGCCTTGCCACCAATTACCCCAGTGGTAGGGCTGGGGTCAACTGTCCGAGGACTGGAGATGAACACACTTGGAGACCCAGGTTGTTGTGCCTCATCTCTCCTTTCATGAGCAGGGGAAGACCCGGGCTGAGTTGAGACTCCTGCAATCTCAACATCACTGATGATGTCGACCCCCGGTCGCTGTGCCTCATCTCTCCTTTCGCGAGCCGAGGAAAACCCGGGCTGAGCCGAGACCCCCGGAATCTCAACATCACCTCCGCTCATGATGTCGACTTCGAACTGCTCGGCCTCGTCAGCGGCGGTCGGTTCGTCAGCAGGCTCTCCTTCCTCTGAACTCCTGCAGCCCCTGCTGCGCAACCTATGGGCACGGACTAAGGGGACAGCCTCTTCATCTGCCTCTTCTTCCCTCGGTTCCTCAACACAGCAGGGATGTCTTCGGATAGAGAAACTTCGGCCGTCAAGTCTCTCCGGACCTTCTTTGGGGCAGGGTCAGCAGTGGAAGTAGAGCCTCGAGCACGCTTACTCACCGCTTGTCGAGCCTTTGTTGCTCGTGGCTCCTCCCTCGACCCTCTCCCGACTTCCCTCAGAGCCTTCAGATACTGTTCAACGCCTCGCGAGCGTTTACCGGACCCCGACCTTGCTTCGAAATTTGCATTGATACTCTCAATGCATGAATACTCCGGAACAAAGTATGGTGTCTGGTTGACCTGAAAGTACCAGGTACAGAAGCTGAAGCTTGTGCGGCCCTTTGGCTCCTTGATAGGTAGACGGAAAGTTGCTTCCGTCCCTCCGGCCACGCTATAATACCAAGCCCGAGCACCTTCGAACAAGTTCCCACTGAAGGTGAGTCGAGTATTGGGGTTGCCGACGTAGAGTTGATCATAGCCGAACTGTCGGGCGAAGCGATTCGGCATATATGGCTCGATTGTGCATGAAGTACCTTGCCGGAAAAGCACATACCCAGGCCGGATGTTAACCAACCACCAGAAAATCCCCGTTGACAGCCTAGTGAAATTATCTTGGCCTGCGGAGTCGGTAAATAGTTTCCCGAAAGATGCACCAGGAATCTCGGGGAATCAGCGGTTAAGCTGGTAGTTCGAAGCAGACAGAATGCACTTTCGAACGTAATACATGTAAGTATTACACCAGTCAGAACCCTCCAACCGCTGTACAAAAGGGACAAAACCCTCACTCCAAGGCACCGGCATCATCAGAGAGGGGCAGTGCATCACGTACCAAGCCATTAAGTACGTGTAGGGCAGCTCGACCCGAGGGTTGGGGCGCTTCACCGTCGGCTTCCCCTCTGAGTCAACAATCGGCTTGCCATGGGAGTCGACAGCCTTCCCTGCCTCGCAGAAAGCCTGGGTTAACGCCCGCAACCCGCTTTGAATGCCAGCCGCCATGGCCGGGAGAAGGGCTATGGGACTGCCATAGGCCAGGAGCACCGCCGGGTACACTACATCGGCAACAATGACTTCATGTGGCAGCGTGGGCACCACACAGCGCTTCAACCACAGCATCAAGAAGCCCGCCAACAGTGCTCGATCGGAGATAGGAACCCGGGCTTGATGATGAAAGCTTTCGAAAACCATGTCAGGTTCGAAAACATCCTCGTTCGAAACCGTGGTGTAGAAGCCTTCAGAAGCCTTAATCTTGTCGTCAACCTCCTCGTCGGAGCTGGGAGCCAGTCGGGTTACCGGATGGTCTTTCTTATTGATGTCGTTAAACAAGTAGCAGGCCCAAGACAGCTGCTTGACTCCTCCCGACCTCCAAGAGGTTACCTGACCGCAAATGTGGAAGTGACATAACACCTCCCAATAAGTCTCGTACACTTGAGGAGACCCTCTCTTCATAAGGTTGAGCTCCTCAGTGGTTGGGACATATTCCTCATAGGGAGAGTCCCCTGTTGTCAGCCCCGAGACCTCATGCAACTCGTGTAGGGCAAGGCCCATCTCTCCAACCGGAGTGAAGAATGTCCCCGTCAAAGGATGTAACGTTCCAGGATCCCGAAGAAGTTCTGAGAACTCGGCGGGATACCATACTGAACGGCCCTGACTGCTTGGTACAAATCCGTTTGCTCCAGCAAGTCCCTAAGGTCGGCAAGGACGAAGCTTACCATCCTGCCCCACCAATACTTCTCGGTGGAATGAACCCACCCGGGCGAACGGAACTCAACCGGAAAATCGCCCTCCACTTTCATGAATGCGTTGAGGAAAGTGGTGCCAAGTTTTGGTGTTTCTCCGACCGGGGGCTCAGTCCTGAGCGACCCGGGGAACAGGCCGAGAACTGCCCTATCATGACGGTATACCCTTTTGGAGCCTAAGTCACCGAGAGTAATCTCAGGGACATATCGGGAAAGGTCCCATTTCATCTTCCGAGGGACGGACATGTGCTGGAGATAAGACAGCGGGTACATCCTCTCCATGTTCGGAAGAAAAATCTTCTATCCCCTATCTGGCGGAGCCATTTATAATCTCCGTCATACATGGAATAGCCGCCATCGCCGATATGGTCTCCAAAGAAGAAGGCAGGCTTCTCCAGCGGAACGCGAGCATCCGTTGTGAATGCTGCGTCAGTCATAAGCTTCCGAAAAGTTGTCATGTCAACATTGGAGAGCCTTTTCTTACGCTCCTGCGACCTGCAGCAGTCACAGGTACAGTCCTTTGCAGCGCAAAGGTTAAATCACGGTCAGCACCACCTACGTGCCCAAAGTGGCGCTTCTTGGAGAGTGGAGCAGAAGAGTGTGGCACTGCAAAAGAAAAGGACACTTGATCAGACATCTTATCAAAAAAAAATGTTAAGTGTCTATATTCCAGACGCAGAAAAGATACTGGACGCAGAAATTATCAAAATTCGCGTCTAGACTTGAGAATCCGCGCAAAAGAGACACTGGACGCAGGAATTATCAAACTCCGCGTCCAGACCTGCAAATCCGCGTCCAGATGTGAGGCCCGCAGGATCAAGCCCGCGTTTTGAAAACCAAGACTTATGAAAATCTCTAAGTACTTGGGCTCAGGTGCCAGATTCATAAAAAACTCAGCACCTGATGTCATAGAACGCAAGGATCAAGCCCGCGTCCGAACCTTTCACAATTAGAATATTCTAAGTGAAGAATCCAAAATGCAGGGCTCACAGGCACCGGGTCATCAAACCCGCGCCTTGGTTATCAACTCAAAGACCGCGTCTGAGAATCAAACACGGTTTATATTCTGTGTTGACGGTTCTCCTCCAAAAAAAAAAAGAAGATTTTTTTAGGGGTTCCATGAACTTCCATTAATGGTATTATACCTGGGGAAAACGACTTCCTGCGCGGAGGAACCGCCCCTCTGGGCCTCGGCGACGGCCACTTTTGAAGATGATGCGGTGGGTTTAGCTTTGGGTGCCATCGTTAATCAAAAATCTGATGATGAACGATGAAGAAATAGAAAGAGAAAGAGAAGACTCCTTTTTCTCAAAAACCCTAACAGATGCGCTCGGAGAAGAAGAGGATATCTCTCCGACTGTTACCATTTATAGGCACAAAGATTTGCAAAGATACGCGGCGCGTGGCTCGATTAGCTCTACAGCGAGTCATCGCTTGACGCGTGGAACAGATCATTTAATGAACCGGGAAGTCCGCGCGCCAAAAGGTGATGTCCCGACAGTTCCCAGAACAAGTGGCGGTGCACTCATGACATGGCACGGATTCGCACCCAACAGGTGCGTCTCTCCGAAGTTCGCGTCCTTCCAATCCGGCCTAGCATCGCGTCTGCCTGAAGAAATATCAGTCGCGTTTCCATTGCCAAAAGACGCACCCCATGAAAGTCGCGTCTATAAAGCAGTACCATCTCTGCTCTTTAAAAAGAACTGGCATTCAGTCCTTGCTTCTGCAAATCAGTTTCAACAGTACACTGGCACAAGCAGACGATCGTCCACTCCTGGCTTAAAACACGTCCATGACAGACTAAAAGCAATCGGGGAGGTTTAGACTGTGTATCTAGACACTCAACACGATCAACTCTGGTGGCCTCAAAGAGTTCAACAGTACACTCACGAAGACCAACTCCAGATAAGATCAAACCCGGAGCATTAACAGTCCAGTCATAGAGGTGAATTCAGCTAGAGTCCAAAGTATTTCAAAATCCGTCCCAGTTAACTGCGGAATATCGAAAACTTTGGAGGGGGTTCAGTAGGCTGTCTAAAAATCACACAAGCCATTAAAAAGCAGAGCCTCAAGTTCTAGACGTGTGGGCTCGACACCCGCGTCTCAACATCAAGGCGCGTGGGCTCGACACCCGCGTCTCAACATCAAGGCGCATGGGCTCGACACCCGCGTCTCAGCATCAAAGGCGCGAGGGCCCAAAGCCCGCGTCACAGTATCAAGGCGCGTGGGTTGAAACCCGCGCCTCGGTTATAACCGCCCTGGTTATGGGGCCAGTCGCCGCCCACATAGCGGGGAGGTCAGCCCCTCATTGTGGAGCACTTTTAGGGGGCACGTTCACCCTGGAGCCTCTATAAATAGCCCCGTCGCTATGAAGAAGGGGTCGGATTTTCGGAGGAGGAGAACAAGAACGTCGGAGAAGCAAGAGAGAGCTCAACTCTTCAACAAGCTTGATGCGTACAAGTTGCTCTTTGCCTACCTTCTCTTTGAGAGTTTTGGTAGACAGAGCTGTGCTACTCCTTCTACCAGCCAAAGAGAAGATCCCTGACGATCCCGACGGTCATCCGGTCAACGGAGAACAAGATTCACTCTCCACCGCCACTTGAAGAACCCTGCTTTAAACAAAGGGAGGATTCAAGACTCAACATCCTCCCTCCCTTGTAGTTGGAGCATTAGTCCGTTGTAATCTTTCAACTGATTCAAGGAAACTTTACATCGAATTCTTCTACTCCGTACCAAACAAACACTGGAGACAACTCTGGTGGAGGGATGACCTAGGCGCTCATGCCAGACGGAGGAAGATGCACGCTCACCGAGAAGAGCCTGGGGAGAGGCGGTGAAGTTATGATTCCCCAGGAAGAAGACGTACAGACCATCCTTAAGTTGTCCCCGAAGTAGAGTTTTCCGAGTAGAGAGATCCTTGATAAATAAGAGTCAGGGTGAAATTCAAGAAGGACTTTATTAACAGCAGTAAATTGACTAACATACAGAAGATTTTTGGTGATATCAGGAACATGTAAAAGATTTTTTAAGACAAAGGAAGAAACAGGAGAACACAATAAAGAATCACCAGTAGCTCGGATAGGTAAACCTGTCCCGTTACTCATGCGAACTCTGTCGGGTGCTTGATATTCGGAGTGAGCTGCCAGATTCGCAATGTCAGCCGTTAAGTGATGAGTGGCTCCGGAGTTAACATACCAGTTGGAATCGACTGGACTATTCCCATAAGAATGGAGAAGAGCATTTGGGCTAGCTAAATCATCATAACGATTGTAGCATTTGTTAGCATAATGGCCAAAATGATTGCAGATCTGGCATTAAGGTTGACCACCGGTGGACTGATGTGACGGTAAGAAGGAACGTCCACGACCACGACCGCGCTCCCTGCCTCGGCCACGTCTATGACGCGGAAAAAAGATGGAGCTGAATGGTAGCTTGGAGTGCGAAAAACAGTATGAACCGCAAGAGAAGGGAGATGAGGGTGTGGAGTCTGGTGAAGTGATAGCACGCACACGATAAATCTCCTGGCTAAGCATGAGGCTGATGAGTTCTTCTGACAGTACAGGGTCGACTCGTGTGTTGACGGAGGTGACGAACGAGTCATATTCTGGAGACAGACCACTGAGCAAGGTAGAGACGAGGTCGAAGTCAGCAACTGGATTAGCCACTGCCGCTAGGTTATCCACGATGGACTTGACAGACTGGATGTACTCTGACATAGAAGAGGTGCCAATCTTGACGGTGTGCAGCTGATATTTGAATTGTTGCACTCTAACTCTGGAGGTGACGCAAAGATTCGCTCCAGAGAGCACCACACATCACGAGATGTGGTGAGGCCGACGACATAAGGAAGAACGGCCTCAGTCAGCGAGGAGATAAGCCAACATAAGAGCATCTGTCAAGCTTGATCCAGCGAGTGTATTCTGGATTAATAGTGGGCTGAGCATCCTTCTCGGTATAAGGAAGGAACCGGACCGGACATAGAGAGGTTCCATCGACGAGGCTTCGAGATCGTGGAGCTTGAGAAGAGGAAGGAACTGGGAACGCCACAGCAGATAGTTTCCCTTGTCGAGTTTGACATTTAGAAATGAGTGATGTTGGGATTAGGAGTAACCTTGGATGCAAGTGTTTGGATGGAGGTGAGGGAGATGAAGAGGAAATACTCGATATGGTATAGGAGTTGCTCTGATACCAAGATAAACAATAAGAAGAAGACTTATTTGTGTAAAGACAAGATACCATTAGCTATGGTTCTTGGTTGTATTTATATACACATATTGGTCACATGTTTGCACTGATTTAGGAGGTACAATAGGAAAACATTGACTGAGAGAAATAATAGGAAAATATTGACTGAGAGAAAGAATGAGAAACACATGGTGCATAAATCCCATGAGTCCCATGTGTTCCTATAATCATGGAGAGATTTTAGGATCTGATTGATTTCATGAGGGGTGTCTTTCACATGGATCACGTGTTGTCATTGATATCTCTAACAATCCTCACGCTGTCATCTTGAAGGTAGTGAAAGGCCGTCTCCAAGTAGGAGCGAACCACCAGTGATGCTTCAGAGACACTGTGGGCTGTTAGAGGCATCAATAACAACACTTGATTCGTGTGAAATATAATATTCATAAAAAAGAGACCCCTCATAAAATTAGGAATTAGGAATCTGTTCTAATTCCTAAAGAACACGAAGGATGAGCTGTAATCTTCAACTTCCAATTAGCAAATAATTTCTAATCTCAGTTATTTGTAAGTGGGATGGGTGATCCACCAGGAACCTATCCTAATTATTCCGAAAGAACATGAAGGAGGAGCTGTAATGTATGAAATTTCTAATCTCAATTATTTGCATGTGGGGATGGTGGTCCACCAGCAACCGATCCTAATTCTAGTTAACAGGTGAATTGCACGTGCCAAAAATCTAGTTATTTTGATATAACCCCTTGGGTTCTAATAATCGCCCCCATAGCTTATTTTCATGTATTCTTAGAATATAAATATAATATTCATCATAACTTTAGAGTTTTTAGTGTAGTAGCAGAGATTTTAATATGGTATTAGAGCAAACTCTGATTCAATTTTCATTGGACGTGCATTTAAAAAGTGTGTTTAAAAGTAAAAAATACCACTATGCAAAAACTCAAGTTTCAGCTCACAAAAGAACACTTGACATGAGGCGGCGTATTAGAACAAAATTATAATACCCTCATAAAAATATTCTTTACATTTAAGCTCTCATCTCCTCCAAAAATATACAAAGCTATTATTTAGAAAGACAATAATATCATGGAAAACACTAGAAGTAAATTAGTCATAAAAAAGAAAAAGATATTATAAAATTAATCCCCCTTCAGTTGCATAACAGAGAGATGAAGGTGCTCATGGTGGAATCCATGGCGGATTTTTTTTATTTTTTTTCATTTTTTAATGAACTGAAGGGGAGATTAATTTCTTGAAGAAATATGGAGGAGAGAAGCTCAAACTTAATTGATTTAATATTAAATACAAAGATTTATTTGGTGAAGTTGCCAGGTTTACTTGCTCATGCATGTTTCTTAGGCGATGATACTTTTTCTTTGAGATGAAGCATTGATATTTTTATTCCAAAGAAACCATTAAGAGAAAAGAAAAGAGAGAAGAGTGGAATCTGAAAAAGAACAATTGATGTAGGAAATCAAGGCAACAGCAACAGGAGTTCAAGGTTCAACAACAGGCCAGGCGCAGTTCTTGGTCGACCACCCGTCGACCGACAGAAGATCAGCTTTGACTGCGATTGACCGCCCAGTCGACCGGCCAAACAATAGAAAGTTGGATTTATATTCGGTCAATTGCCCGGTCTACCAACATATGTGAAGAGTGATTGACCGGCCTTCGTGTTTCAGCGTATCTGCAGAATTGAATTTTCAGATTAACGTCCAGTTGGATTCCTGAAGGAACAAGGATTTCTGAAGACTTCTTTAAATAAAAAACCTAAAGAAATTCTTTAAGATTATTTTTATTTTATTCTCTTAAGATTAGAATTAGTTTTTCTAAATGAATTAGGACTCTTTTAATTTTCTTTTAGGAATAGATTATAGTTTCCTAGTAGGGATAGTAGTCTTCTTATAAGCCTATAAAAGATCATTGTATTCTTTGCTTTTGCAATCAACTTTTGCACACAACTTTGATCAATAAAATTTGAGTTTATCTCTTCTATTGTTGGCGGATTCGAGTGTTGTGCTCGTGGATTCGAGTACGTTTCTACGTTAAAGATCCTTTCAGGGTTCATTGGCGCTAGAATGAGATCTAACTGGCATTGTTTGCTTTCCAATCTGCATCAAGTGGTATCAGAGCTTCGGCAACTTTTCGACGATAGCAGAGACGATGATGGATTCTGAAGTCTTTCCACAAGTATGTGCACTATTTCAGCGGATCTCTGCACTCTCAACTCAACCTTGGATAATATGATCCAAGCACTTGAGAGATTATCCCATAAGATAGATGGTCGACGTCTAGCCCATGGTGCGTACCGAAGTAGACGAGATCCTCCATCAACAAATTTTCTATCACCTCCACCCGTACATCCGCCTCAACAACCACCACCAAAACAACCATTTCCAATACAAACACTGTTAGTATTTGGAGTACCTCATATTCATTGGAGAAAAATTCAGGTTCTGACAATTTTCTAATATTGATCTGTCCTCATATTCATTGGAGAAGAATTCAGGTATTGACAGTTTCCTAATACGGATTTGTCTCCTGTTTTAATTTGGATACGGGTTTCCTATATCTGAGGAGGTGCTGATTTGAGTTCGTGTTAGACTAGGATCATCCTAGGTGCCTATATAAACCTCTTAGGGGTAGTCTTTCAAAGGTGTGTCAAGAATTCAAAAGAATTTCAAAATTCTACCATTGAGAGTTGTAAGAGAGAGATCTTCTTATAACTCTTATTTTTTCTTCTCTGTTTTCAATGAAGATTTCTCCCCTCCTCCCCGTGGACGTAGGTACATTATCGAACCACGTTAAACCTTATGTTCTTTGGTTATGTGGCGATTTAGTTTCAATTGCTTGCTAATGATAGATCTTCTATGCTTCCGTTTCCGCTGTCGAGTCTTCAACTCAGTGTTTCTCTGTTGTTTGATTGGTGATATATCATCGACAGTTGATATCAGAGAGATGGCTAGCAAGACGACCATGACAACCTAGTTCAAGATGGAGAAATTCGACGAGAAGTCCAACTTCCTATTATGGAATATGCGAGTAACATCGTTGCTCATGAAGGAGGGCACACACAAGGCCCTTCTTGGTATTGAGAAGAAGCCATCGAAGATGGAGAATGATGAGTGGAATGACATCAACTTTCGCGCAAAGACGATGATCATACTGTGCCTATCAGATGAGGTCCTCTACAACGTGAGGAACGAGGAGACAACTACTGATCTTTGGTATATGCTGGAGAGACTTTACATGACGAGGAGTTTGTCGAACAAGCTCTTCATGAATAAACAGTTATATAGCCTTCGGATGAAGAAAAGTATGCCTATTCTATGACATCTCAATGCTTTTAATAGAATTTTAAGCGACTTATTAGCTCTAGAGGTTAAGCTGGAAGAAGAAGACAAAGCTCTTCTATTACTCTCTTCTCTTCCATTAAGTTATGACCACTTGGCAACTACCATCATGTATGGTAAGGAGACCATGGAGTTAGATGATGTTAGGCAGATGCTCTAGAACAACGAGCTGATGAAGAAGACAGATTTTACGGAGAAGGCCTCAGGATTGTTTGTCAAGGGCCAAAGGGGAAGATCAAAGAGTAGGGAACCCAAAAGGAATCTAGAGGGTTTTAATAGTTTCTCTTGCTACTTTTGCAAGAAACCAGGCAACATCAAGCAAAATTGTATGAAATACAAGGAGATGCTGAAGAGGAAAGGCGGCAAAAATTCTGATGGGGTTAGTACTAGTAGAAAGTCAGATCAAGCCGTGGTTGTCGAAGAAGCAGATATGGATTCATGTGATGTCTTGACGGTTGAGTCAGGAAAAGGTAAATACTCAGATGCTTGATTACTTGACTCGGGGTGTACATATCACATGAGCCCAAAAAGAGAGTGGTTCAGTACTTACAAGCCTTATGATGGAAGCTCTGTCCTGATGGGAAATGATATTGTGTGTAAGACTGTTGGCATCAGCAACATCCGCATGAGGATGTTTGATGAACAGGTTTGAACCCTCACGAACGATAGACACGTTCCGAATTTAAAGAAGAATCTGAAAATACACCTAGAGGAGGGTAAATAGGTGTATTGGCCAATATAATGATAATTGATGCGGAATTAAAAACTAATTGCAACACACTATGTTGAAATCACCTAGAGGGGGGGTGAATAGGTGATGGCTATATGAATTATGGCAATAATGCGGAATTTAAAAATTAACTTAACAATTAGCACAATACACAAATTCTTGCAAGTAATAGACAATATAAAGTGCAAGTAATAAAGAGATAGAGTTTAGAGAGATTTGATCAAACGCAAACACAAGGAGTTGTTTCCGAGGTTCGAGCCACGCTCTACGTCCCCGCCTTCACACTTGAAGGATTTCCACTATTGAGGATCCCACTGGATCAACAATACAAGGACACACTTGTCCGTCTCTCGTGATGCCGCAACACCACCTTGAGCACACTAGCTCGCCTTGAGGCCGATGCCTCTACAACTTCACTCAAGTAAGAAAAGAGTGATCAACACTTGATCACTTTACAAAAGCTCACTAAGCACAATCCTAGAACCAAATATGTAGATGTAGATATATGGGATTGTGTAGTGCTAAGCTAGAGAGAAGTAGAGATGTAGGCTTCAAGATGGGTGATTGGAATTTTGGCTTTTGAGAGAAAATCTTGTCTAAAAGGAAGAGCTTGGAAATCTTTAGAAATCTCTTGTAAAAATATTCTTGATGGCTCTAAAATTGTTTTGCAAATAGTTGTCTAATCAATATGAGGTGACCCTCTATTTATAGGGGTCAAAAACAGCCTCACAAATTCGTTGATACCAAATCCCAAAAGAGAAATCAGCCAGAAAAAATAGCTGTTGGATCTGTCAGAACTTTTGACAGAGTCCGGTCGACCGGGTCGGTCGACCGCCAACGGTCAAAAATGTGACCGTTGGGGTTCATCGGTCGACCGGGTCGGTCGACCGAAAACTCCTGTGAAAGCAAGTGTATATCGGTCGACCGGGTCGGTCGACTGATATAGACGTGCACAGTATTGTGCACATCGGTCGACCGGGCCGGTCGACCGGTTACTGTGAGTTCTGAAAAACAGAACTTCCAGAACCAGAAATCTTGGGTTTTGGTTTTGGGTCTTGGGTTAAATCTTGGAACTTGTAAAAACATAGAGTATGAGCATGTGTCATACTTCTATCATGTTAAAATAGTTTGATAAAAATCCTTTTGATAAAAACTTGTTTTTCCATAAAATGTTTTTCCAAAACTATTGTTTTTCTAAAAATCTTATTTCCAAAATAGGTTCTCTTTAGATCTAAGTTAGAAAATGGAAATTGAAAATCTTTTTGAAGCCATGAACCTAACTAAAAGGTTGTGTGTGTGTGATAATCCCATAGCTCTACTTCTAATATCTAGCTTTGACAAAATATTTAAAATAAAAGTAAAAATACAACTCTTGTTTTTCTTTGTTGTCTTGGTCTTGTCTTGATCTTCATATCATCATCTTGATCCCAAAGCATCCTAGTTGTGCATAGCTTGGGAATCTTCATTTTTGCGGCGAACTCCAAATGTGTGAGTCTTTTAGCGGAGCCGTCAAAAACAACTTGTTAAATAACCTGAAATATTCTGAAACACAAATGTTAAATACATAACTAAATATGTTTTGTTATCATCAAAATAACTGGGATAATGGCCTTTGGGCCAACAATCTCCCCCTTTTTGATGATGGCAAAACATATGTAGTTATCACAAAATATTTTGGGTAGAGACTTCAAATGAAGCTCCCCCTCAACACATGCATATATAGGAAAACATATGTAAATGGTAAACACCATATTTCCATGCCAACAAATAGTACCAAATACTCATGTCATAGAATAGATGAAGAAAATGAGTTCATACATGACATAAATAAGAGATACATAAAAACAAAAGATAACCATGTCCACAACACATAAAAATACATGTCCAAAGTAAAAAAATACTACATGTCCCAACAACAAATACTACATGTCCATCACAAAATATCCAAAACACAAATACTACAAAATATCTCTCTCAAAATAACTCTCCCCCTTTTTGACATCATCAAAAGGGGAGGTCACTCCTCAGCACCATCATCACCGTCATCGCCGTCTCCGTCATCATCACCACCTTCCTCTGAAGAAGCAACCTCCTCTGGATCCATGCCATCGACTCTGGTGCGCGGTGGTGGAACAGAAGAGCGAGCTCTGGGAGAAATGGAGGACCGGTGGCTGGGAGTCGACAAGCAGTCGGAGTCCGATCAGGAACGAGCATGTCAAATTTTGAGAAGAGAGCCTGAAACTGAACATCCACGAATCTCATGGAGTCAGCAAAATATGACATGTCGTTTCGGACCTCCGCCCGAAAAGCAACATCCTGAATGGCACGAGCATCTAACTCCGCACGAATAGCTGCGTCGCGCTTCTCGACCCAGGCCTGGTGCGCCTCGATCTGAGAGCGGACCTCCGAAGAGAGAAGTGCCAGAACCTCTGGAGAAAAGACAGGAGCTGAAGCAGAAGAGGATCCAGGAGCAGACGAAGAGCCAGGACCAACAGGAGGAAGAGGTGGTTGCACAGGAGCGTGTCTACGCAACTGAGCTTCCATCATCTTCAGAACAACTCCGTTGATGTTGGTCAAAGGATTGAAGGGACTTTCGGCAGAAAGATCAAAATCTAGAGCCCTAAGAAGATGGGTAATAAGCATGCCGTAGGGCAAGCTCCTACCCGCAGTTCGGATCTGATCAGAAGCCATATGAGAGGCTATGACTCTAGGAAAATTTACCTTAATGCCTTTAAGAAGGCAATAGATAATCAAGGGTACACAACCCCTAGCGTGGCTATACTCACCATGCTTGGGGACAATGTTGAAGAAAATAATCTTAGTAAGGACCTGAGCAGTGAGAGTGTATCTACTCACAACTTCGTTCCTCACTAGACCGGGGTTGTCATCCCCGTGGATCAAGGTAGAGGCGGTGAGCGCAGACTCACCGTCCGGGAATTCAAAGTCATGCAAATCATGGGAATACACATCTGCTCCACCAGTGGAGAGATGCAGAATCCTAGCAAATCGACCGATAGAGAGGTCGATATCTCTACCTAAAACCCTAGATGTGATACGATTCCCATCGAACTCAAAATTGGCATAAAAGTAAGGAACAAGGGAGGTGTAGACTTGTTCCTTAATGGACAAAAATTCCACTAAATTGTTGGACTGCAGGATATGTGGAATATTTAGGTGTTCAAAATCTTGGATGACAACGAATCTCCCGAGTTAATGTTCCTCGTGGAGAGATGGGAATAACGATCAGCTGCAAGATCATTAAGGAAGGGTCGAACAGGTCTAGGAACTTGAGAAGAGGGTTGAGCAATACCCTTCCCTTTCTCAGTACGAGATCTTTTTGACATGATGAATAAAAATTGGATTTTTAGGTGTAATCAAGTTTAAGGCACGATTTAGATGCTTAGAAACTTAGATTGATGACAATAGATAATAGATTCTAAAGCAAGAAATGAAAATTAGAGTCAAAATCGGATTTTTACCTTAACTGAGAAAATCCAAAACCCTAGACTGAAAATCTTGAAATTCTCCGAATCTGGTGGTTGGATGATCCTGAAATCGAAGATCTGAAAGTAGAATGAGGAAATTGAGATGGGTTTTTAATTGATTTGAGATTGGTTAAGAGTTTGGAGAGAAAAGAAAAATTTTAGGAGAGGAGATGAGTGGGTTCGTCGGCTGAGTGAGAGAGAGAGAAAGAAAAAGTGAAGAGAAAAGACAGTTATAGGGCAAAATACGACGATCGGTCGACCGGGTCGGTCGACCGAAACAACCCGAGAGCTCTGTAAATATAGAGCGGTCGACCGGGTCGGTCGACCGATTTAACCCGAGAGCTCTGCAGGCAACATCGGTCGACCGGAACATATAGTCGGTCGACCGATAACAGAAAAGAAATAAAAATTTCTTCTCAGGCAGAGTCGGTCGACCGGGGCTTTATAGGTCGGTCGACCGGCTTTGCCTGAAATCTGTTATCAGCAACTGGCCCAAAAATTTTTTTAATGAAATTGGTAGTCAAAATAGGTGTGATATGTAAACATATAGGAATACACCAACAGGTTTTAAATCTTCATTAAGTTATTACAACATCAAAATTCATGCAATCCTTTTTAATTTTAATTTTCATATTTAAACAAAGATTTTAAAGATGTTGAAGCCGAATACCCAGTGACGGGTTCTGAACTTCATCCTCTTGATTCCTCTTGAATGAGTTGAGGTGCGCAATTGCCATCTTTAAGGTGTTTGTTTAAATAGGAAATTTTACAAATGTTTATTTTTATTTATGAAATAATGTGTATATGTATACAAGTATATAATCACAAATTATAAACTACACATGTGGACATACATTAAACAAGGCATGAAACAAAAAAAAGATATAGAAGTTAACACAAGGCACATATACAACATGATAGAAAAGTAGTTCTATACAAGCATATATCAATAGAGTACAAAAGCAAACTATCAATTCTATACATATGTATACATGACAAAAAAAATCAAAAACTGAACATGGTATATACAATCATGATAGAGTTGCAAGTTTATACTAATCATGTATCAATGAGGCATAAAATTAAACTAGCAATCCTATAACAATTGTATATACAAAATTAAACTCTTAAATGGAGATGTTACCAATTTACGGGCAATCTCCACAAATAGGTGCCTCCACGATAGCGATGCATGCATGATTTGTTCTTTAAGCTCCGATGCATCAACCACCCGGGCACCACCTCCTCCTAAGTCTTGGAGGGTGTAGATCCACCTATACCTGTATCATTTAAATTCGGTGGCTCTTTTGGTACCCAAATCTTAGTGGGTCCTTTGGGGTTAGATCCGGGGTGAACCCAAACAAATTTATTCTTTACATTATTCTTAGCATAGCAAAATTTTTCTAAATAGCCTTTGCGGCCACAATGCGTGCAAATATAAATTCTACCACTATTGTACATAAAAGCATGGTTATGTGTGTGTGCATGTCTATGTGTAGCATGTTTATGATGAACATGTTTCCCTTGGGCTACTCCCTTAGGAAATTTAGATGCAAGCTTGTTAAAATCAAATGCACATTTCTTTAAAGTGTTATCTAAAGAATCAACACGTTTTTGAATTTCAACAAAAATATTTTTATTACTAGAAATTACGGGGGTTTTTCCTTTATTAGCTACCTTATACTTATCAAAATCATTTTTCAATTTTTCAAAAGAACTAGATAACTCATTTTTCTCTTTTAAACAAATTTCAAGTTTATTCTTCAAAACATCATTTTCCTTTTTCAATTTTTATTATGAGATTGTGAAATCTCATACCTATGTTGCAATTCTTCAAAAAAATGTGCTAGTTCATCCATAGTGAGATCATCATCATCAAGAGTGTTATCAAATGTTACCTTAGAAGCGTCGTCTCCTTGTGCCATGAAGCACATGTTGGCGGCGTCGTGCTCCTCTTCGGATTCCGACTCCGAATCATCCCATGTTGCGGCCAAGGCTTTCTTCTTCTTCCCATGCTTGGAGGTGGTTGCTTGGAGAGCGGGGCACTCGGCAATTAGGTGACCGATCTTCTTGCAATGAAAGCAAGGACCGGTTCTTCTCTTTTCTTCTCGTACCTTCCTTGAGGCTTCCCTCTTCAGAAGTTAATTTGCCGTCCCTTCTTGTAGAACATCTTGCCCACCTTCCGGATGAGCATGGCGAAGTCCTCATCGCAATCTTCGGATGAGTCGTCTTCCTCAATGGTAGTAGGAGTGGCTTTGAAGGCAATCGTCTTCTTCTTTGGTGCCTCCCTCTCTTCTCTAACTTTCATCTCCATCTCATGCGTCTTGAGATTTCCGATGAAGCCGGAGAAGTCCATCTCCTCTTTGTCGTTGAGCTCCTTGAGTGTGGTCGCCTTGACTTCCCAAGCTTTGGGAAGAGCTCTAATCACCTTCCTTATCTTTTGATCATTATCAATCTTGTCGCCTAAGGAAGAAAGAGCATTAGTTATTTTTGTAAAACGGGTGAGCATGTCATCAATGCTCTCATTATCAAACATATAGAAATTCTCATATTGAGAACGTAGCAAGTCAACTTTGGCTCTCTTGACTTGAGACGTTCCCTCATGAGTCACAATGAGTATGTTCCAAACCTCAAATGCGGATTTACAATTAATTATGCGTGCAAGGTCATCCTCATTCAATGCTTGGGTCAATGCATATTGTGCCCTAGCATTAGCCTCATAGTCTTTGGAAGTATCCTCGGACCATGTGCTCTCATCACTAGTGGGTTCAATAAAATCTTTGGTTATAGCCCTAGCTATCCTAACTCCTAGGGATTTAAGGAAGAGATTCATTTTCACCTTCCAAATGGGGAAGTTTAAACCATCAAACTTGGGTGGGGATTTAATGCTAGAAAAGTCCATGGATGCCATGAATGCACAAGCAAATGTAAATGCAACACAAATGTATATAGCCAAATATGGATCTCCCTAAGGTGGTTAGACCTAAGTTGTAGGGTTTGGCTCTGATACCAATTGAAATCACCTAGAGGGGGGGTGAATAGGTGATGGCTATATGAATTATGGCAATAATGCGGAATTTAAAAATTAACTTAACAATTAGCACAATACACAAATTCTTGCAAGTAATAGACAATATAAAAGTGCAAGTAATAAAGAGATAGAGTTTAGAGAGATTTGATCAAACGCAAACACAAGGAGTTGTTTCCGAGGTTCGAGCCACGCTCTACGTCCCCGCCTTCACACTTGAAGGATTTCCACTATTGAGGATCCACTGGATCAACAATACAAGGACACACTTGTCCGTCTCTCGTGATGCCGCAACACCACCTTGAGCACACTAGCTCGCCTTGAGGCTGATGCCTCTACAACTTCACTCAAGTAAGAAAAGAGTGATCAACACTTGATCACTTTACAAAAGCTCACTAAGCACAATCCTAGAACCAAATATGTAGATGTAGATATATGGGATTGTGTAGTGCTAAGCTAGAGAGAAGTAGAGATGTAGGCTTCAAGATGGGTGATTGGAATTTTGGCTTTTGAGAGAAAATCTTGTCTAAAAGGAAGAGCTTGGAAATCTTTAGAAATCTCTTGTAAAAATATTCTTGATGGCTCTAAAAATTGTTTTGCAAATAGTTGTCTAATCAATATGAGGTGACCCTCTATTTATAGGGGTCAAAAACAGCCTCACAAATTCGTTGATACCAAATCCCAAAAGAGAAATCAGCCAGAAAAAATAGCTGTTGGATCTGTCAGAACTTTTGACAGAGTCCGGTCGACCGGGTCGGTCGACCGCCAACGGTCAAAAATGTGACCGTTGGGGTTCATCGGTCGACCGGGTCGGTCGACCGAAAACTCCTGTGAAAGCAAGTGTATATCGGTCGACCGGGTCGGTCGACTGATATAGACGTGCACAGTATTGTGCACATCGATCGACCGGGCCGGTCGACCGGTTACTGTGAGTTCTGAAAAACAGAACTTCCAGAACCAGAAATCTTGGGTTTTTGGTTTTGGGTCTTGGGTTAAATCTTGGAACTTGTAAAAACATAGAGTATGAGCATGTGTCATACTTCTATCATGTTAAAATAGTTTGATAAAAATTCTTTTGATAAAAACTTGTTTTTCCATAAAATGTTTTTCCAAAACTATTGTTTTTCTAAAAATCTTATTTCCAAAATAGGTTCTCTTTAGATCTAAGTTAGAAAATGGAAATTGAAAATTTTTTTGAAGCCATGAACCTAACTAAAAGGTGTGTGTGTGATAATCCCATAGCTCTACTTCTAATATCTAGCTTTGACAAAATATCTAAAATAAAAGTAAAAATACAACTCTTGTTTTTCTTTGTTGTCTTGGTCTTGTCTTGATCTTCATATCATCATCTTGATCCCAAAGCATCCTAGTTGTGCATAACTGGGAATCTTCATTTTTGCGGCGAACTCCAAATGTGTGAGTCTTTTAGCGGAGCCGTCAAAAACAACTTGTTAAATAACCTGAAATATTCTGAAACACAAATGTTAAATACATAACTAAATATGTTTTGTTATCATCAAAATAACTGGGATAATGGCCTTTGGGCCAACATATGTGTAACAAAGAGTGTAGCAGAATTTCCCGTGAAGGGCTCTGGACTATCTCCTCTAGATTCCTCTAAATAAGAGTTGAGGTGCTATTAGAATCTCCATTGGTTCAACACAATTATGGGCACATAAACAATACCAAGCATATAAGTGATATGAACAATATAAAGCAATACTAGATATAAGAGAGATAGAGTTAGAGATAGTGGATCAAACGCAAACACCAAGATACGTTTCAAGATTCGAGCTACTGCTCTACGTCTCTGCCTTCACATAGAAGGATTTCTACTATGTCCACACAGGACCTCCCACACAGGGAACCTCCACCGAGAAATTTGCAATTACAAGGTAAGGAATACACAACTCCTCTCTCCAACACAACCACCTCTACACAAGAGGTAAGGCACAAAACCAAAACAACAATCACCTCTACACAAGAGGGATAAGGCACAAAGCCAAACAACAACCACAACCACCTCTACACAAGAGGGATATCCACAAACCCAAAGCACAACCACCTCTACACTAGAGGGATATGCAAAACCACCTTTACACACAAAACCAAAGCACAACTACCTTTACACAAGAGGCAAGGCACAAAGCCAAAGCAAAGGAAAGATTACTGAAAAATCACCTAGAGGGGGTGAATAGGTGATTATGCTAATCTAATGAACTCAATGCGGAATATAAAAACTTAATGCAATACACTCAAGTGCAATCAACAAGTGATACACACAAACAAGCCAAGCAATTATGAATGCACAATATGAATAGTTGCAAGGCACAAAGTAAAGAGAGAGATAGAGAGAGAGAGAGTCAATGGATCAAGCGTAAACAACAAGATATGTTTCGAGGTTCGAGCACCCAGCTCTACATTCCCGCCTTCGACACACGAAGGATTTCTAATCCACTAGCAAGTCCACAAAGAACTTTCACAAGGAGTACCTAACTCCTCTCTTTACAACCACAACCTCCTCCTTGAGGCAAGCTCCAATCCAACTAAACAATCACCTCACAACTTGAGGGATTAGCACAAAGCAAACACAAGGATCACCTCACAACTTGAGGGATACAACCCAAATGCACAACTTCCTCAACACAATGAGGGCAAGGCACAAAGCAAAGATTGGGTTTTAACTTGGTGGTCTAAACAACAACCACAAACAATCTCTTTCTCCCACACAAAGATCCTATAGAATAAGAAAGTAGATGTTGCTTAAGTGTGGAGAAAACCAATGGAATGGAAATCAAAATCACAAAGAAAATCCATGGGAAAAACTGAAACTAAGATATAGAAGTTAAATCAAAACTCTTTTCCAAAAAACCTTTTTCTTTGATATTCCAAACCCTAGCAAAAACACCAAATAGATTGTTTAATTTGAATTCAAAAACTTCTTTTGATTGCTATGAAAACACCAGAGAGTAAGGAAAAATACGCACAAAAAATCTTAGAGAAAACAGGCCATTAATGGGGTATTTATAGCCCCCAGAAAAATATAGCCGTTGGCAGCAGAAAATGCCAAAAATGAACTGTCGGTCGACCGCTCCGGTCGACCGTCCAACGGTCAAATTCTGCCCATTGCCAGCTACCGGTCGACCGCCCGGTCGACCCAAACAAACAGAGAGCTCTGCTCTCAGACCCGGTCGACCCTGACGGTCGACCATCCAGTGTCTGCCAAACGTGCACAGATCTGTGCACGTCGGTCGACCGACCCGGTCGACCGACTTCATGCCAAGTCGACTTGGTCAGAAGACTAGTCGACTGGTTGAAGCCTGGAACAGAAAACTAGGTCAGAAAAAACATTTTAAAAATATTTTGAAAAATCTTTTAACACTCCTAAAAATCACCAAAAATAGTTTTATCATTTTGCATTGATATATAAACATGTGGTAAAAAGTTTAGCTCAAATATCAATCAATATGAACTATTTTTGTGTCTTATCATTTTTGCCAAAAACCAAAAACTGTATTTTCTAAAACTTGGATTTTGAATAGAAAATACGTTTTGTCCAAAACTCTTCCAAATACAAAAACATGATATTTAAACACTTTAAAGCATGATGCATATGGATAGAAATCCAATATACATGAAACATATACATATCCATGTTTTTGTCCTTAATTCCAAAATTATGTTTTGTTAGAAATACCAAAACATAATACACATGAAATAGGTAAGTCAAAACTAAGTTTGTCTAGGAAATTAAGCATGCATGTATATAGAACAAATCTAATATACATTAAACCATGTAAACTTGTTTTGATCTATCTATTCATGAAAACCAAGATCGATTAAACCTAAAACCGAAAAACCGAAAACCAATATTCAAAACATGAAACGTGTGTGTTGTGAACTTGAGCATATCATACTATTCTAATCTTTACAATTTGGATTTAAACACAAAACTAAACTAGGTACCGAAGTCTTCTTGTAGAGCGCAATCTCCAAGCCGACTCGATCCAAAACTCCTTGATCCACCGAGCAATTGCTATATATGATCTTTGACGCTCGGGCTCTAGAATCAACATGTGAAAGCTTTCAAATCATCTTGTTGAAGCTAATCACCTACTAATAACTTGATTAATGATCTGAAACTAAAATCACAAGATTATTAGTACACATAACTACATGAGTTAATCATCATCAAAACTAGGATGGAAGGCCTTTGGGCCAACAATTACAACTCTTGGTGATCACTATAGACCACAAACAATTTTTCTCACAAAACAAGATCATATAGATATGATAGATATGATAGCTCAAGTGTGAGAAATCAAGGTGTTTGGAAAATAAAATCACAAAGAAAATACTTGGGAAAAATACTATAATGAAATAGAAATGAAGATCCAAAAATAATATCCCAAAGACTTTTTTTCTTTAATTTTTCTAACCCTTGAAAACAATAAAAGATAAATCTTTTTGGCACAAAAACTCTTCAAAAAATTACTGCTAAAACACTTGTATAGATGAGAAAATTTGCTCTCTAAATTCTTGTTGAAAACATCCAAGAGATGGCTATTTATAGCATCTCAAAGAATATACCCGTTGCAGCCAGGAAATGGCAAAAATGACCTTTCGGTCAACGGCCAACGGTCGGATTTCTGACCGTTGTGCCTCCGGTCGACCACCCGGTTGACCGGGCCAAGCCTGTCGGTTGACCGTCCGGTCGATCGGCAGCACCCGAGAGTTGGGTGCTTACAGTCGGTCGACCGTGTGGTCAACCGGCCTTGTAGGCTGGGTCCGTGCATATCCTCGTGCACATCGATTGACCAGTCCGATCGACTGACCACTAGTCCAGTCGACGGTCTGGTCGACCGCCAGCTGATCTGGCTGGGAATTATATGTATAGAAACTTGGTTATTTTAATTCCAATAAAATCCCATAAATATACATAAATTTCACAAAAATAAGTTCTTATTAGATCTTTGAATAACAAATATGTGTGACCAAAAATCAACACATATTACAAACTATTTGAACTATTTTTGTAATATAGAAATTAGGCTTTAAACTAAAAACCGTATTTTCTGAAAACCAAACTTTGAAATGGAAATCTGATTTTTCCCAAACTTGTATAAATATAAAAATAAGATATTTAAAACTCTTTTTAAGCATATTGTATATGGATAGAATTCAATATACATGTAATAGATTTATCTACGTTTTTGACATAAAATCCAAAATAAGTTTTGTTTAAATACAAAACTCCAAACACATGAAATAGAATATCAAAATAAGTTTTTCTTAATATATGAAGCATATATGTATATAGATGAAATCTAATATACATTAAACCATGTAAACTTATTTTGAATCTATCTATTCATGAAAACCAAATATATGTCTATCTGAAATCCAAAACCCGTTAAATGAAAACCAAACATATTGAACTTTTGTGTGTTTGTGTGAACTTAAGCATATCAACACTATCTATCTTTACACAAGATCTAAACAAACTGAAGTATTCTTATCGATCCTCATCTTCAAGACGACCCGATCCAAACACGATCCAACGAGCTTGACTCCATATGAGTGCTAGATGTGATCTTGATGCGTGAGCTCTTGAATCTACATGAGTTAGTTCCCAAAACTCCTTTATTGAAACTAAACACCTACTAATATCTTGATCAATAACTGAAACTATGTAAACACAAGATCATTAGTAAACTAACCTTCATAAGTTAGTCATCATTAAAACTAAGGTGAGAGGCCTTTGGGCCAACAGAATCTTCTCTCATTGGGAGCTTTAGAAACTCGAGGGTACGAGTTTTCTGGAGCGGATGGAGAAATCAAAGTTACTAGAGGCTCCATGATGATTCTCAAAAGAGAACGAATAACAAACTTGTACAAGTAGATAGGAAGTATTATTATTGGTGATGCTTCAGCAGCAACAGAGAAGAAAGATACTACAAGACTTTGGCACATGTGTCTTGGACACATGAGCGCGCGAGGTCTTCATGCCCTATACAAAAAGAGTGCACTATCAGATATCAAATATTACAAACTTTAGCTTTGTAAATTTTGCATTATGGGTAGGCTATGTGGAGTAGCTTTCTCTACATCACAGCACAAGACAAAGGGCTTACTAGATCTCATTCACACGGATGTTGGGGCCTTCGCCAGTTGCATCCATTGGGGGTGCTAGGTACTATGTTACATTCATAGATGATTTTTCAAGAAAAGTTTGGGTATACTTCTTAAAGCAGAAATCAGAAGTATTTCAGAAGTTCAAGGAGTGAAAAATTATGGTGAAAAATCAGACAGGGCAGAAGGTGAAAGTCTTAAGATCCGACAATGGAGGCGAGTATACCTCCAGAGAATTCAAAGACTGCACAGCAAGTAAGGGCATCAAATACTAGCTAAGTATTTCAAGGCGATCAGAACAAAATGGAGTAGCAGAGCGTATGAATCGGACACTTACGGAGCGTGCCTGCAGTATCAGATTATAGGCTGACATGTTAGAAAGAATTTGGGCAGAGGCAGTGAATCATGCGAGTTATCTAGTTAACATGCCACCATCAACAACTAATAATCTTCAGATCCCAGAGAAGATATGGAGAGGAGAGTCTGTGGACTATTCAACCTTACGAATTTTCGGTTACCCAGCTATAGTTTGATTGATAGTCAGAAAAGAAACAAACTGGAGTCCAAATTGAAGAGGTGTATCTTCGTCGGGTTCATCAAAGGAGTCAAGGATTTCAGACTTTAGGACCCCGAGAAAAGGAGCGCCTTTACCAGCAGAAATATGGTCTTTGACAAAGAATCAATGTTGCAAGAAAAGTCAGAGACAAAGGATAAAGCGCAAGGTAGAGTTCCAGATAGTTCAGCATTCTCAGAGACTCACAAAAGGCCTGAAGGGTCAGAAAAAGACTCCTCAGATTCAGATGGAGATAAACAAGAGGGTACTCAAGAGCAACCTAGACCGTTGAGGCGGTCAGTCAGAGTTACGGTGCCACCAATAAGGTATAGCTGGGATGATGATCATGTCTCTTTCACATTAGTAACAGAAATAAGAGTCTTGACAGTTGCAGTGAAGTGGTCGAGGTAGATGACTATGACAAGTGGATTATAGTCATGGAGCAAGAGATGAAGTCTTTGGATAGAGACCAAATATGGACATTAGATGATCTTCCGAAAGACTCCAAGGTAATAGATGAAGATGGGTCTTTCGCAAGAAGGACAATGAGCAGGACAAGGCAAGGTTAGTTGCCAAAGGATATGCTCAGAAGGAGAGCATTGACTACAACGAGATCTTCTCTCCATAGTCAAGTATACATCTATTCGGATGTTATTGATGATAGTTGTTCAGTTTAATTTAGAGTTGGAGTAGATGGATGTTACAATAGCATTTCTGCACGGTGAGCTGGACGAGAAGATATACATGAAACAACCTGAAGGTTATATTCAGGAAGGAAAAAATAAGGTGTGTCTTCTAAAGAAGTCCCTCTATGGCTTAAACAATCTCCCAGGCAGTGGTACAAAAGATTTGACTCTTTCATGATCAAGGCCAAATACAACCGATGTGAATATGATAGTTGTGTGTATTTTAAGCAGAGTGATGACCCGACATATTTGTTGTTATATGTGAATGATATGCTGATTGCTGCAAAAAATAAGACACGTGTTTAGAAGCTTAAAGCTCAGCTCAAGAAGAAAATTGACATGAAGGATTTAGGAGAAACCAAGAAGATTTTAGGTATGGAAATTACTCGAGACAAAGGCTCAGGTAGACTTTGGCTATCCCAGAAGAAGTATGTTCTCAATGTGTTGGAGAGATTTAACATGGCAGAAGTAAGACCAGTCACTACTCCTTTGACAGGTCACTTCAAATTATCCTCCAAGGAGTGTCCACAATCACCGAAAGAGGAGGAGATGTCTTGAATACCATATGCTAGTGTGGTGGGATCACTCATGTATGCTATGATATGCACTAGGCCTAACTTAGCTTATGCAGTTAGTACAGTAAGTCGGTCATGTCAAATTTAGGAAAGCAACATTGAGATGCAGTGAAGTGGGTGCTACGATATCTGTTGGCCCAGAGGCCCATCACTCTAGTTTTGATGATGATTAACTCATGTAGTTATAGTTTACTAATAATCTTATGTTTAAATAGTTTTAGTGATTGATCAGATATTAGTAGGTATTTAACTTCAACAAAGGAGTTTTGGAGCTTTCACATGTTGATTCAAGAGCTCGCGCGTCAAGATCGCATCTAGCACTTGATTGGAGTCAAGCTCGTTGGATAGTGTTTGGATCGAGTCGGCTTGGAGACAAGAAGACTTCGGTTTGTATTTAGTATGTTTAGATCTTATGTAAAGATTAGATAGTATTGATATGCTCAAGTTCACACACACAAAAGTTTAAAGTTTATTGGTTTTAGTTTTCGGTTTAACCTATTTTGGATTTCATGTCAAAAACATAGATATAATATCTTTCATGTATATTGGATTCTATCCACATACATTATGCTTCAATATTATTTCAATATCATATTTTTGTATTTACATGAGTTTTGGAGAAAACGGTTTTCCATTTCAAAATTCTAAGTTTTAGAAAATACCGATTTTTGTTTAAAGCCAAATTTCAATATCACAAAAATAGTTCAAATTGTTTATAATATGTGTTAAATTTTAGTCACACATGTTTGGTATTCAAAGCTCTAATAAGAACTTATTTTTGTGAAATTTTTGTGATTTTATAGGATCTAATTGGTATTAAATTAACTAAGTTTCAATACCCAAATCCCCAGCCTGACTGCACTGGCGGTCGACCGGACCAGGAGTCGGTCGACCGTCACGGTCGACCGATATGCATGGGATGTGCACAAAGGCCAGTCATTCGGTCGGTCGACCGCGCGGTCGACCGACTGAAAGCACCCCACTCTCGGGTGGGGGCCGGTCGACCGGGCGGTCGACCGGAGGCACAATGGTCATAAAAATGACCATTGGCCGGTCGACCGAACTGTCGACCGGAAGAGCATTTCTGCCCTTTCTTGGCTGCCAACGGGCAGATTTTTGGAGGGCTATAAATAGCCTCCTCCTTGGCTGACTTCACCAAGAATTTGAAGAGTAAATTTTTTCTATCTTTATAAGTATTTTAGCAAGAAGATTTCAAAGAGTTTTTGGGTTAAAAGATTTATCTTTATTTTTGTTTTCAATGGTTGGAAAATTTAAAGAAAAATAGAGTACTCGAGATATTGGTTTTGATCTTCATTTCTATCTTATTGTAGTTATTTTCCCAGGTATTTTTCTTTGTGATTTGTTTTCCAAACACCTTGTATTCTCACACTATTTATAGGATCTAGTTTTTGTGAGAAAATTCGTTTGTGGTTTGTTGAGACCACCAAGAGTTGTCACCCTTTCTTTTGCTTTGATTTTGTGCCTTTCTCTCTAAGTGTAGAGGAGGTTGTGTAATTTGGTTTGTTGGTATCCCTCTAAGTGTAGAGGTGATTGTAATTGTTTGGCTAAGTGTCCATCCCTCTAAGTGTAGAGGTGATTGTTGTTGTGTCTTACCTCTTGTGTAGAGGTTGTATTTGTTGGAAAGAGGAGTTGTGTACTCCTAGATTGTATTACCCAAATTCTCAGTGGAGGTTCTCTGTATGGGAAGTCCTGTGTGGACGCTATAGTGAAAATCCTTCTATGTGAAGAAGGAAACGTAGAGTAGTGGCAAGAAGCTCGAAACATATCTTTGTGTTTGCATTTGATCCACTATCTCTTAACTCTCTCTCTCTTATATCTTGCATTGTATCATATTGTTCATATCTTATATATGCTTGGTATTGTTTGTATGCCTCACTTGTGTTGAACCAAGAGAGCTTTACATAGCGCCTCAACTCTTATTTAGAGGAATTTAGAGGAGATACTCCAGAGCCCTTCACCAGGAATTCGGCTACACTCTTTGGTTACACTAAGTATGTTGCAATTAGTTTTTAATTCCGCATCATTTGTCATTAGATTAGCTATACACCTATTCACTCCCCCTCTAAGTGTACTTTCAATTTGTATTAGAGGCTACGCTCCTGATATTAGGTTTAACCACCTAGGAGTGAGATCTTGGTTAGCTAATCTATATTGAATTTGCACACATATAGTTTTTACGCTCATGAATTTCATGACCCCTCCTATGTTTGATGTTTCTAACATCAATGTATGAAAACTTAAGATGAGTATTTGTTGGCCCAAGGCCTTCCACTCTAGTTTTGATGATGATTAACTCATGCAGTTATGTGTACTAATAATCTTGTGTTATTTAGTTTCAGATCATTAATCAAGTTATTAGTTGATGATTAGCTTCAACAAGATGATTTGGAAGCTTTTAAATGTTGATTCAAGAGCCCGAGCGTCAAAGATCATATATATAGCACTTGCTCGGTGGATCACAGAGTTTTAGATCGAGTCGGCTTGGAGATTGCGCTCTACAAGAAGACATCGGTACCTAGTTTAGTTTTGTGTTTAGATCCAAATTGTAAATATTAGAATAGTATGATATGCTCAAGTTCACAACACTCACGTTTCATGTTTTGGTTTTCAGTTTGATTGGTTTAACCAATCTTGGTTTTCATGAATAGACTGATCAAAACAAGTTTACATGGTTTAATGTATATTAGATTTGTTCTATATACATGCATGCTTAACTTTCTAGACAAACTTAGTTTTGACTTACATATTCATGTGTTTTATGTTTTGGTATTTTTGACAAAACATATTTTGGAATTAAAGTCAAAAACATGGATATATATATATGTTTTATGTATATAGGATTATATCCATATACATCATGCCTAAATGTTGTTTAATATCATGTTTTTGTATTTGGATAAGTTTTGGACAAAATGTATTTTCTATTCAAAAATTCAAGTTTTAGAAAATACAGTTTTTAGATTTTGGTAAAAATGATAAGACACAAAAATGTTTCAAGATGTTTGTTATTTGTGATGAAATTTTTATCACAAGTTTATATTTCAAAATAAAATGATAAAACTATTTTTGTGTATTTTTACAAGTCTTTATGGATTTATTAGAATATTTTCTATCCTGTTTTTCCGACCCAGAACAGTGGCTGACAGCCAGGTCGGTCGACCGCACGGTCGACAGACCCAAGGGCCGGTCGACCCAGCGGTCGACCGACGTGCACAGCCCTGTGCATGTCTGGCAGACACTTGGTACGGTCGACCGGCCGGTCGACCGGACCAGAGAGCAGTGCTCTCTGTTTTTGGGCGGTCGACCGCACGGTCGACCAGTTGCTGCCAGCGGTCAAAATGTGACCGTTGGCCGGTCGACCGAGCGGTCGACCGGTAGTTCATTTCTGGCAGTTTCTGCTGCCAACGGCTAAATTTTTTTGGGGGCTATAAATACTCCATTAATGGCCAGTTTTCACTAAGAGTTTTTGGACGAATTTTCTAAGCTTTCTCTAGTGTTTTCACAGCGATCAAAAGAAGTTTTTGGGCTTTAAATTGAACAATCTATTTGGTGTTTTTGCTAGGGTTTGGAAAATCAAGAAAGGGTTTTTAGGAAAAGATTTTGATTCAACTTCTTCATCTTGGTTTCTAGTTTTTCCCAAAGATTTTCTTTGAGTTTTTGATTTTCATTCCTTTGGTTTTCTCCACACTTGAGCTACATCTACTATCTCATTCTATAGGATCTTTGTGTGGGAAAGAAATTGTTTGTGGTTGTTGTTTAGACCACCAAGTTGAAAACCCTTCATTTGCTTGGCTTTATGCCTTTTCCTCATTGTGTTGAGGAGGTTGTGCATTTGGGTTGTATCCCTCAAGTTGTGAGGTGATCCTTGTGTTGCTTTGTGCTAATCCCTCAAGTTGTGAGGTGATTGTTTGTTGGCTTGGAGTTGTGCCTCAAAGAGGAGGTTGTGTTTGTAAGGAGAGGAGTTGGGTACTCCTTGTAATTGTTATTGCCCCAAATCCTCGGTGGAGGTTCCCTTTGTGGGAGTCCTTTGTGGACAAGCTAGTGGACTTGAAATCCTTCTGTGTGAAGGCGGGGATGTAGAGCTGGGTGCTCGAACCTCGAAACATATCTTGTTGTTTGCGCTTGATCCCTTGGCTCTTACTCTCTCTCTCTCTCTCTCTCTCTCTCTCTTTACTTTGTGCCTTGCATCAATTCATATTGTTCATTTATAATTATTTGCTTGGCTTGTTTGAGTGTGCATCTCTAGTTAATTGCAATTAGTTTTTAAATTCCGCATTAAGTTCATTAGATTAGCATTATCACCTATTCACCCCCCCTCTAGGTGATTTCAATTAGTATCAGAGCCTACGCTCCTGATATTTAGGTTTAACCACCTAGGAGTGAGATCTTGGTTTGCTAATCTTCATTTGCATAGTTCAATTGCACACATATACTTGCACTCATGGATAGCCCTCCTATGTTTGATTTTTCTAGACATGATATTTGGAAGGCCAAGATGAGTAGTCATTTAAAAAGCCTAGGACATCTAGTTTATCAAACCACTACTCAAGAATCTACCCTAATGCTAGCAAGTATAAAAAGGCAAATGCATTAGCACTTAAGACACTTAGAACATCTCTTAATGAAGATCTTTTACATGTGTTTGATCATTATGATTCGGCTTTTGCAGTTTGGAGCATTTTGACTTCTCCCGAGCTTCCAAGGATCATTAACAAGTTGAGGAGATCTAGGAGAGACAAGTCCGACGAGCATTGCCTCATGGTCCAAGGGAAAGACTCCCTTGAGGTACAATCGGATTCTCAACTAGATGATAGCTCTAGTTCATATTGCTATGGGTGTTTGGAAGTTCAAAATTTAAATGTAGAACTTGCCTCAAAGCTTGAAAAATTCTTAGAAAAACATGAACTTTTGAAAAAGAAGAACTTTGATTTAAAAGAAGAAATGAAGGATTTGTGCTCAACTTTTGAATCGATTTTGCAAGAGAAGGAAGAGGTTACTAGTGAACGTGACTCACTAAGATCTCAACTAGACCTTGCCCTAAAAGAGATTGATGTTTTGAAAAGCAAATATGATTGTAATGATGTTGTGAAAAACAATGAGGTTTTATCTTCTAAATTAGATTTTGTTTTAAAAGATAACCTTGTTTTGAAAAATAAAATTGATTTCATTACAAAAGAATTGGATTTAGTTTTAAATAAAAATAAATCCTTGCAAAATGATTTAGATTCTCATGTTTGCCATGCTAGTGTAGCTTCTTCTTCTAGCACTCCTATTGCATGCTCCACTTTATCTTCAACTATTGAAAATGATATAAATATTTTGAAGAAAAGTGTTGATTGTTTGGGCTCCACTTTGAGCCAATGTACTTTAAATCATACACGCTTGGAAACCTTGGTTCGTAAGAAACAAGGTCCATCTTTGCATGTACACCCATCATAGCATACACATGCTCATCACGATCACAAACTTCACACTATGTATGCCCATGTGTACACGTGTACACATTGTGGTCGAAAAGGCCACCTTGCTAGATTTTGCTATGATCGTTTACATATTGAAAATTTAGCAAATAATGTTATTTGGGTTAGGAAAGATACTAACCCCCGTGGACCCAAAAGAAAATGGGTACCAAAGACCACCCCCTTGATTTTTGATGTAGGTGTGGGCTCTCGCATCACGTGAGAGTAGCGGTGCCTTGGAGTGGATGCGTTCCGTGCTTAAGAGAAAACAATTTGGATGCATCACTTTCAAGGAGAGTTTGGTGGAGAGGACCACCATTGGTTTGGAGAACTAGAGAGGTGCCTTCATCGGTTTTGGTATCAATCTCTAACTCCCGTTTACATTTGCATACTTTTCATGTTCATCATTTCATAACATGTCTTGATTTATTGTTTATTATGTTTATGCTATGATAATTAGATTAGTGTTATACATGTTAGTTATTTGAGACACCCATGGACCTATCTTTGTGTTCTCACTTTGTTTTTTAAACTAATATGTATGTCCTAAATCTAATGCATGTGCATACATATAATGAACATATGTGTGTTTATGATTTTTGTTTTGATGCTTCATGTTTTGATTAGTATGTTAAATGACATGTATTAGACCATTTACATGCATGTATAGCTTATGAGACCACCCATGTTTATATGGACCCATATGTTGTGTTCTCACCATTTGTTTAGCTATTATGCACATCATAGCTCTAATAGCATGAGGATTTACATAATGATCATGTTTATGATTTTCATGTTGATTTATATCCCGTTTTATGCTTAATGATTTGATTACTTGTTTAGATGTTAGTTTTCATTAAGACTAGAATTTATACTTGTACATGTAGTGGGACACAAATAAATCTTTATATATGTTTGTGCTTGGATGCTTATTTGTACCCATTAGATGTGCTAGTGTAGTCTAATTTTGATGACTCATATATTTTAAACTTGTATTCCCATTTTGGATATGTTTTTATGATCATGTGTTTTCACTTCATGTATATGTTTATTTTGCCAAACCTTAAGATATACATGTATACCCCTTGAGTCATTTGCTTTTCATGCAAATCTTTATTATGGACTCAAATTGTGTTTAGGGATATGTATGTATACTTTTTGTGTTGTCAAAACATACATATGCTTTGAAGTATAATTTGTTTTATTGAAAAATTTTAGATTTTCATGTTTAAGGAATTTAAATTGAGCTTAATTGCTATTTTCATGTTTATGTGTTTCACATAACACTTGTGCACTCACTTTATTATGTTTCTCATGACTTTGTTTTCATGAGTATGATATGGGCTATATAGATTTTGTGTGTTTAGTGATCATGTGAATTACATGTGTTTCATGAAAAACAATTTTATTTTTGTTCCTTGCTTGAAGGATTTCGTACTAGTTAACAAGATTTCTCATTTAACTAGTTTGTATTCTTCTTATGGTAGAGATTTTCAACCGTACTCTATTTTCAAACCTATTTTTGAAAACCCTACCTTCAAAGGGTGGTTGGATGGGAGATCATGCTCATGTATACTTTATATTGAAAATTATTTTAAACTTGAACATGATTGGGAGGCTAGGAATATGATATATACATTTGATCTTATTGGTTGTTTCAATTGGTATCATTGGCCTCTTTCAATTGGTATCAATAATTGATATTTCTTTATATACTCATATCTTTGTATGTATGTATGCTTACATTTCAAATGGTATCAATTCTAATTGGTATTAAACTTTTCATACATATGTGTTTCATTTGTGCTTATTATATCCCTATATCTTGAGCACATAATTTAACTTATGCTAAAAGCTTGAGCTTCAACATTATTTCAATTGATTCACTTTTCTATTGGTATCTTAATTCAAGCTTATGCATGTGTTTAGTTTGTATTTCTTAAAGGGGGAGAAAATTCGATTTTCATTTTTCAATTGGTATTTTGTTTTACCATTGAGTTTGTATTCCACTCCCTTACTTTATGATAGAAAAATGTCTATTGGTATCTTATGCCTTAAAGAATAATAATTTCAATTGGTATCAAGATTTATGTTTAGGAATTCAAAATTTGTTATGTTTAAAATTTCAATTGGTATCATATCAAGATTGTTTACTTAAATTGGTATGTTGTTTATTTACTTATCAATTGGTATCAAGATTTTTGTTCTCAATTGGTATATGTTTTCATATAAAAATGTTTTATATGATTTGTTTCAATGCATCGTTTACCTTTATTTCAATTAGTATCATTTTGATATAGGCATTTCTTGAATTGTTTTATACTCATTTCAATTAGTATCATGTTTGATTTAACCCCTTATTGATATTTTTGTTTTAGACAAAAAGGGGGAGAAGATTTTCTTGAATTGTTTTTAGTTTTTACCCCTTTATTGATGATTGACAAAAAGGGGGAGAAATATTTGAGTTCATATATGCATATTATGTTTTGCATATATTAAGTTTAATTGGTATCTAGAACATGTTTTAAGTAGTATCTAGATGTTTTAATTGTTTTAATTGATATCTAGAGCATGTTTTGTTTTGACAATTTCAATTGGCATCATAGCGATTTCAATTGATATAAGAACAAGTTTTATTTTATTGTTTTATGCATGACTATGCATATACATGTTTAATATTCATTGCATACATTTATGTTTTATGTTTATGCATGAGTTAAGGGGAGCTTCTTTGAAGCTTAACTTTAATCCATGCATATATAACTCCATGAGTTTTGTCATCATCAAAAAGGGGAAGATTGTTGGCCCAAAGGCCTTCCACTCTAGTTTTGTTGATGATTAACTCATGTAGTTATGTGTACTAATAATCTTGTGTTATTTAGTTTCAGATCTTTAATCAAGTTATTAGTTGGTGATTAGCTTCAACAAGATGATTTGGAAGCTTTCACATGTTGATTCAAGAGCCCGAGCGTCAAAGATCATATATATAGCACTTGCTCGGTGGATCAAAGAGTTTTGGATCGAGTCGGCTTGGAGATTGCGCTCTACAAGAAGACATCGATACCTAGTTTAGTTTTGTGTTTAGATCCAAATTGTAAAGATTAGAATAGTATGATATGCTCAAGTTCACAACACTCACGTTTCATGTTTTGGTTTTCGGTTTGATTGGTTTAACCGATCTTGGTTTTCATGAATAGATTGATCAAAACAAGTTTACATGGTTTAATGTATATTAGATTTGTTCTATATACATGCATGCTTAACTTTCTAGACAAATTTAGTTTTGACTTACATATTCATGTGTTTTATGTTTTGGTATTTTTGACAAAACATATTTTGGAATTAAAGTCAAAAACATGGATATATATATGTTTCATGTATATAGGATTATATCCATATACATCATGCCTAAATGTTGTTTAATATCATGTTTTTGTATTTGGATAAGTTTTGGACAAAATGTATTTTCTATTCAAAAATCCAAGTTTTAGAAAATACAGTTTTTGGATTTTGGTAAAAATGATAAGACACAAAAATGTTTCAAGATGTTTGTTATTTGTGATGAAATTTTTATCACAAGTTTATATTTCAAAATAAAATGATAAAACTATTTTTGTGTATTTTTACAAGTCTTTATGGATTTATTAGAATATTTTCTATCCTATTTTTCTGACCCAGAACAGTGGCTGACAGGCCAGGTCGGTCGACCGCACGGTCGACCGAACCAAGGGCCGGTCGACCCAGTGGTCGACCGACGTACACAGCCCTGTGCATGTCTGGCAGACACTCGGGACGGTCGACCGACCGGTCGACCGGACCAGAGAGCAGTGCTCTCTGTTTTTGGGCGGTCGACCGCACGGTTGACCGGTTGCTGCCAGTGGTCAAAATGTGACCGTTAGCCGGTCGACCGAGCGGTTGACTGGTAGTTCATTTCTGGCAGTTTCTGCTGCCAACGGCTATATTTTTCTGGGGGCTATAAATACCCCATTAATGGCCAGTTTTCACTAAGAGTTTTTGGACGAATTTTCTAAGCTTTCTCTAGTGTTTTCACAGCGATCAAAAGAAGTTTTTGGGCTTTAAATTGAACAATCTATTTGGTGTTTTTGCTAGGGTTTGGAAAATCAAGAAAGGGTTTTTGGGAAAAGATTTTGATTCAACTTCTTCATCCTGATTTCTAGTTTTTCCTAAAGATTTTCTTTGAGTTTTTGATTTCCATTCCTTTGGTTTTCTCCACACTTGAGCTACATCTACTATCTCATTCTATAGGATCTTTGTGTGGGAAAGAAATTGTTTGTGATTGTTGTTTAGACCACCAAGTTGAAAACCCTTCATTTGCTTGGCTTTGTGCCTTTCCCTCATTGTGTTGAGGAGGTTGCGCATTTGGGTTGTATCCCTCAAGTTGTGAGGTGATCCTTGTGTTGCTTTGTGCTAATCCCTCAAGTTGTGAGGTGATTGTTTGTTGGCTTGGAGTTGTGCCTCAAGGAGGAGGTTGTGTTTGTAAGGAGAGGAGTTGGGTACTCCTTGTAATTGTTATTGCCCCAAATCCTCGGTGGAGGTTCCCTTTGTGGGAGTCCTTTGTGGACAAGCTAGTGGACTTGAAATCCTTCTGTGTGAAGGCGGGGATGTAGAGCTGGGTGCTCGAACCTCGAAACATATCTTGTTGTTTGCGCTTGATCCCTTGGCTCTTACTCTCTCTCTTTACTTTGTGCCTTGCATCAATTCATATTGTTCATTCATAATTATTTGCTTGGCTTATTTGAGTGTGCATCTCTAGTTAATTGCAATTAATTTTTAAATTCCGCATTAAGTTCATTAGATTAGCATTATCACCTATTCACCCCCCTCTAGGTGATTTCAGTATGTACCTCAAGACCTTAGAATGCATGTGTACATTGCTACAACTAAGAAATCTTATCTTGGTAATAACATGCATATAGAGGCCAATGCACAAGCCCTAGAGGCACTTAGATGCACTCTTAGCAAAGAACATTTGTCTATAATTTCTCATTGTGATTCCGCTTTTGCAGTGTGGAACGCCTTTACCTCTCCCGTGCTACAAAAGACAAAATATGTAGAGGAGGAATCTAGTGGAGATGAGTCCGACCAACCTTACCACATGGTCCAAGGGAATGACTCCCTTGAGGTAAACTCAGACACCCATCTAGATGATTGTGCTAGTTCTTCAAGTGATGATTATGTTGATGTTAATGCATTAAATGAAGAGCTATCTATTATTTGTGAAAACTTGCTAGAAAAATATAAACTTTTGAAAAAGAAAAGTCTTAAAATAAAGAAGAAAATAAGGATTTGTTTTCAAAACTTAACATGACTTTGTAAGAGAGGGATGAGATTTCTAATAAAAAGAACTCATTGAAATTCCAACTTAATCTTATCTTAAATGAAAACAAAATCTTAAAAAGCAAAAATGATTGTGATGATGTTTTGAAGAAAAATGAGACTTTGACTTTAAAACTTGAAATTGTTTTAAAAGAGAACCAAACTTTAAAAAATAAATTGCTTTAATTTCAAAGAATTTGGATTTAGTTTCAAAAGAAAATAAATCTTTGAAAAATGATATTAATTCACATGTTTGTCATGCTCTATAGATTCATCTTCAATTAACAAACATATTGCTTGCTCCACCTCTCCTTCTATTATTGAAAACGATATAAATATGTTAAAGAAGAGTGTTGATTGTTTGGGCTCCACTTTGAGCCAATGTGTCATGAACCACACACGGTTGGAATTCACGTTTCGAAAGAAACAAGTTCCACATATGCATTGTAACGCCCCGGTCCAGAGGCTACGGGGACGTCACTGCGACGTACATACGCAGGTCAGAAATACCCTTACGTATATACGCTAAGCATCAGTACAAGCAAGAATCAGAGTACGACAAAGCGTAGCGTCCTTTCATATGCCAACATAAGAAGTACAAGGTACAAGGTTATCACAGAATGTGACATATATTTACATATCGCATGCATCATATATCACAGCCAAACTCAAAAGTACGATTTACAAGATAATTACAAAGATGCTCACGAGCTGAAGAAAGGTCCCGCGAGCCAAAAGGAAAGTCTGGGATGACAGCAACCGAGACTAATCAGCCTGTTCGGAAAGGAAAGCCTGGTCCTCCACAGAAGGTTCCACCTCAATCCAAGGTCCGGAACCTGAACATACAAATTCAAGGGAGTCAGGACCTCCCAAACAAGTGATCAGGTAACAGCCGAGTGGCATAAGAAGTAAGAGCATGAGAGTTGGTGCAATAACAAGAATAATCAGCCAGCAAGTAAAAGGAGCATAGCATGTTATAAACGAAAGGGTATTGCATAGGCTTAAGTTACGGCCTCATGAGACCAGTACTTCGAGGGGATAATCCAAACAAGGAAACCCTCATCTATATACCTTCATCTCATGTCGCCGTAATCCAAGCGCATACAACAACCACAGTTAACGTCTTTTATTATTATTATCATTATTATTGCTCGTCCTACTCTGATATCTAGCTATGTGAACTAGCGTCCCAGCACACATAGATCCATATCCGAGTAAGGCAAGGTTGTTATTGGAAACCAGCGGGGTATCAACGAACTATGTTTACAGTGGGTCCCGTGCATACCCGGGACCACGGCCCAGGATGTTCCGTTGCTTGGTGGACGGAACCTGCCGCAAGGCTAACAGGAGGGACTTATTGTATGCCCTTATCATGATGGTACTAGGAATAAGGGAGCCAGCACTCCCCTCGGTCGCCTGGAGGCCCACAGGTCAGACCGGAAATTTAGTTGCACAACATACCTAATACCACTGTAAACACGAACACATATTGATAGCCGCGTATTTCCCCCGACCCGATGCAAGTTGTCTTACTTTATGATTTATTAGATGATTTATCAGATTCCGGGAATGAGCAAGAACAAGTCAGGAACGTCATGAATATAGGTATATCAGGAGTACAGTTGTTCTATTAAGATGTCAGGTCATCATTCCCGTTATCGTGATAATTATGAAGGTCAAGTGTATCATGCCTTATGTTAATAGATAGCATGATAAGAGGTGATATTCATCAAGTGACAAGTCTTGCAAATAGCGATATATAATAAATGACCCAAAGATAATGTTCATAATCAAAGAAGTAATTAACCATAACAATTAATCAAGATTAGTCGACTAGGGTGAGAAATCAGTCGACTTAGAGAAGGAGTTGGTCGATTATAGTAAAGGGTCAAATCGACTTAAGAAGGCTGCGTTCGGTTGGGTCGCGTCTCAGAAAGTGGCACGTTTCAAGAAAGTGGTGCGTTTTCAGAAAACTGGTGCGTTTTCAGGAAACTGGCGCTTTTCAGAAAACTGGTGCGTTTTCAGGAAACTGGTGCGTTTTCAGGAAACTGGTGCGTTTTCAGCAAACTGGTGCGTTTTTAGGAAACTGGTGCGTTTTTAGGAAACTGGTGCGTTTTCAGCAAACTGGTGCGTTTTCAGCAAACTGGTGCGTTTTTAGGAAACTGGTGCGTTTTTAGGAAACTGGTGCGTTTTCAGCAAACTGGTGCGTTTTTAGGAAACTGGTGCGTTTTTAGGAAACTGGTGCGTTTTTAGGAAACTGGTGCGTTTTCAGCAAACTGGTGCGTTTTCTTAACAAATATGAAATAATATCCAAGTCTTGGCGAGTAGAATTACTCGCCTAAAATGCGTCCGACGCAGAGAAACGCGGTCCCAATCCAAAGGAGGGTACCGGTCCTCACAAGAGAAGGCAAAAGGTTGATGGTGCAAGTCCAACTCAATATGGCACAACGAGATTTTGCAAATGGCGTTGCGGGGAATGAAGCTATAGTCCGTCAGAAAGAGGTCGACGAGGAGGTGAAGATGGTAGGCTTGACGGAGGCTACGGTGGTGCAGGTGGTGGTGGAGATGGTGGTGAAGCTTTTTGGTGAAAGTGGGTTCTTTGAGATTCTCTTGGTGAAAGAGGTTGAAGGAGGTGGTGTAGTTGTTGGAAATGGGGGAGGAGATGGAGGAGAAGAAGGTGGAGGAGCTGGTGGAGCTTGGTGTTGGAAAGAAAATGGAGAAGGTGGGTTGTGGTGGCCGGCCAAGAGCTTGGTGGTGGTGAGCTTGCTGTTGGAGCTTGCAGGAAACAAAGGAAATGAAGAAAATGAAGGAGAGAGATGATAGAAGTTATATATATATAGAAGGGGAAAATAATATAATAATGAGCCATCATTACTTTCCCTCCAATGAGTGCAGCGTTCACAATGTCCCAAGGCTGCGTTTAGGCAAATATAGAGCCAAACGCGGGAGTTCAATGCTGCGTCCAGTAGAAAATGCAAAGGGGCTGCGTTTCAGAGAAAAAGGACAAGGGCATGGGTGATTGGACTTGAGTTGAATTGGCCCATACGCATTTAATGCAGTAAGGAGAGGATCACCGCATTTAATGATGGATCCAGTTGGCAAAACTCGCGTTTGAAGAAGGAGAGAGAAAAATGGAAAAAGAGAGAAGTGAAATAGTTGAATAGTTTCCCGGTATCTGGGAAAATACCGAGAACTCCGGAAAGGTCCAAAAATTGAAGTATCTCGGAAAGCTTTCCAAAAAATCACAAAAATCATAAATATTATAAAACGATTTTTGGTGGAATCAGTTTTTAGAAATTCAATTCCATTTTCAAAATAAAAATCCTGGAATCTACTGTGAACGGTGTCTACACCGGGTAGGCTAGATTTTTGATAAAATCTGAAATTTCCCAAAAAATGCCCGAAGGAAGAAAATATAATTCTAAGTAGGAATGTGAAGGCGGAATTCATAAATTTGATTCCAATTGCAAATTAAAATTCCTGGAATCAACCAGTGATACTGGCCGACACCGGTTTTGAAGATTTTCATTTTAATTCCAAAATATTCCAGAAAATCATGAAAAATCTAAAATATTAGAAAATAATATTTGAAACTAAAATCAGTCAAATCCGGATACCAAACAGGTCAAGTCATGCAGTACTGCTATATGAGTAAGGATAGTAGAAAATAAATATAATAATAATAGAAGAAAATATGCTCAAAAATCAGAATACGTGACTGTGCACGTATACTGGGAATGGGGTGTTACAATCTATCCACCTTACAAAAAATTTCGTCCTCGAAATTTCAGGAAGGGGAAGATGACGATAGAGAAAAATAGGAAGAAAGGGTTTTACCAACTAAGTTGAAAATAGTTGAGGGTAACGCTCACGAATAACGTCCTCCCGTTCCCATGTAGCCTCTCCTGGTGCGTGCCTATTCCAAGAAACCAATACTAATGGTATGGCCTTATTCTTCAGAGTCTTAACACTTTTGTCCAGGATGGCCATCGGTTGTTCTTCGTAAGACAGATCAGGCTGTAGTTCCAGTTCGGAGTGATCCAGAATGTGACTCTCATCCTTGACATACTTCCTTAACTGTGATACATGGAATACATTGTGCACTCCTTCCAAAGATGGCGGTAGTGCCAATCGATAAGCCACCTCTCCCACGCGATCCAAAATTTCGAATGGGCCGATGTACCTGGGACTGAGTTTTCCACGAGTACCGAATCGGATTACCCCTTTGGTGGGTGATATCTTCAAAAATACATGGTCACCTGTTCTGAATTCTAATGGTCTTCTATTTGTGTCTGCCCAATTCTTTTGTCGGCTCTGCGCTGCCCGGAGATGATCTCTGATAATTCGGACTTTATCTGTTGTCTGAACTAGAATGTCTGGCCCCATAAGTCTTCTTTCGCCGACTTCATCCCAACATATCGGTGATCTGCATTTTCTGCCATACAATGCCTCAAATGGTGCCATTCTGATACTAGCCTGATAGCTGTTGTTATAGGAGAACTCTACCAAATGAAGATAGTCTTCCCATGACCCTCTAAATTCTATCATGCAGGCTCGTAACATATCTTCAAGGATCTGGATAGTCCGTTCAGATTGTCCGTCTGTCTGGGGGTGATATGAAGTACTGAATTTCAGACGAGTTCCTAAATTTTCTTGGAGACTTTCCCAAAAATGTGATCGGAATCTCGTGTCTCTATCTGACACGATACTAACTGGAACTCCATGTAGACGAACAATTTCTTTCATATATTTTTCTGCAAGAACTTCTGTTGACTGACCTACTCTGAAAGGTAGAAAGTGAGCTGCTTTTGTGAGGCGGTCAACGATCACCCATACTGCATTGTTACCCTTAGGACTGCGGGGTAGAGCTGTAACAAAATCCATGGTAATATGTTCCCACTTCCACTCGGGTATCGGCAATGGTTGTAGAAGTCCAGCTGTTCTCTGATGTTCTATCTTTACCTGCTGGCAAACTAAGCACTTGGCCACATGCTGGGCTATCTCCCTTTTCATGGCATTCCACCAGAACTTCTGTTTCAAGTCTTGATACATTTTATTTCCTCCCGGGTGTATGGAATAGGCTGAACTATGTGCCTCTGCCAAAATTTTCTGTCGGACTTCTCCTTGGGGAACACAAATTCTATTACCAAAATATAAGGCATTATCCGAATGTATACGGAGGTCAGTTCTCAATCCAGCTTCTATCTGAGCTCTGAATTTCTGTAATCTGGGGTCTTCTTTTTGAGCTTCTTTAATCTCATCCATCAGGGTTGACTGGATCTGAAAGGTCATCAACTGTCCCGTTTTATCAATTCCTTGTACTATCATTAAGTCCAGTTTTATGATGTCCTGAATCAACTCCTTCTGTTGCGTAAGTTGTACTAGCATTTTATTTTCTGGCTTCCTGCTCAATGCATCTGGTACTGTATTAACTTTGCCCGGATGATATTGTAATTCTATATTATAATCCGCCATTAGTTCAAGCCACCGACGCTGTCTCATGTTCAATTCTTTCTGCGTGAAAATATACTTTAGGCTCTTGTGATCAGTGTAGATCAAGACTTTGTCCCCAAGAAGATAATGCCTCCAGATCTTCAATGCGAATATTACCGCCGCCAGCTCTAAGTCATGAGTTGGGTAATTCCGCTCATGTGGCTTCAGTTGCCTGGATGCATAAGCTATGACATGACCATGTTGCATTAATACGCATCCTAGACCTTTCCCGGATGCATCGCTGTATATAACCATCCCTCCTCTTCCTGAGGGAGTCTTCAAAACTGGAGCTATAATAAGTCTCTCCTTTAATTGCTCAAACGCTGCAGCACATTCCTCGGTCCATATATATTTTTCTCCTTTCTGGGTGAGCTTTGTTAACGGGGCTGCAATCTTAGAAAAATCCTGGACAAAGCGCCTATAATATCCGGCTAGTCCAATAAAACTCTTAACTTCTGTTACTGTCCTTGGAATTGGCCAGTCTTTTACTGCCTGAATTTTACTGGGGTCTACTGAAATTCCTTCTTCTGAAATTATGTGTCCAAGGAAGGCCACACTATTTAACCAGAATTCACACTTGCTTTGCTTAGCATGAAGTTGTTCCTGTTGGAGAGTCTGTAATACTAATCTCAAGTGGTCTGCATGTTCCCTGTCGTTCTTCGAGTAAATCAAGATGTCGTCTATGAAAACAACCACAAATTGATCCAAATATGATGAGAACACTCTGTTCATCAAATCCATGAAAACTGCAGGGGCATTGGTGACTCCGAAGGGCATAACTAGAAACTCATAATGGCCATAACGGGTCCTGAATGCTGTCTTGGGAACATCTTCTTTCTTTACCTTTAGCTGATGATAACCTGATTGCAAATCCAACTTTGAAAATACACGAGCTCCATGAAGCTGATCAAACAGATCATCAATTCTTGGTAAGGGGTACTTATTCTTGATGGTAACTTTGTTTAATTCTCTGTAGTCTATACACAACCGCTTACCACCGTCCTTCTTGTTGGCCAATAGCACTGGAGCTCCCCATGGTGAAGCACTTGGTCTAATCAATCCTTTGTCAGAGTATTCTTGTAGCTGTTTCTTTAAAATCTCCAACTCTGTGGGTGCCATTCTATATGGAGCTTTGGATATCGGAACTGTACCTGGAAGGGTATCAATGGAGAACTCAATTACCCTATCGGGTGGAAGCCCTGAGATTTCCTTAAATACTTCTGGAAACTCGTTCCAAACTGGTACTCTCTTTTTCTGGATCTCACCAGCAGTCATCTGTGCTTTTTCCTTGATAGGTTTGTGTTCTCCTTCAAATTGGAACTCAGGCTGAAGTGGTATTCTGAAAATGACTTTCTTGTTTCGACAATCAATGACTGCATGGTATTTACTGAGCCAAGTCATGCCTAAGATTACGTCGTACCCTTTAGTATCTAGTACGAGCATATCTGCTGTTAATGTCTTGCCACACAGTCCCACCGGACAGTCTACACAAACTCTATTAGAGATAACTACTCCGTTACCGGTACTAATCTCCCACTGGTGGTCTAAACATTCAACAGGTATAGAGTTCAAAGCAATGAAACTATCTGATATGTAGCAATGAGAAGCGCCAGAATCAAAGAGTGCTAAGACAGGTTTAGAGTGCACCATAATCTTACCTGTTACCACCTCTTCAGAAGTTTCGGCCTCTTCCACTGTCAAATTGTAGGCTCGTCCTCTTCCACGACCTGCTGCAGTTCTAACTCCCTCTGGACTGGGCGGATAACTTGCTGTGGGGGAGGGGGAAGAGCCCTCCTAACCATTGGTCCTTGGTTCCTCTGTCCATCTGGCCCTGGAAGTGCTGGTAATGCTGGGTTGACCATTCCCATTCTTTTGTGTGGACAGACTTCTACTGAATGATCACGGGAACCACATACCAGGCATAACCCATTTGCCCTACGGCAATTCTGTTGAGTGTGACCCGGTTTCTGGCAATAGTTACAAACGGGAAATGGTTGGGTTGCCTGAAAGGGGACTCGCCGAAATGGTCGTCTCATGGCTGGAGCTCTTGCTGTTCTGAATGGACCTCCTCTCCCTGCAAGTGGAAATGGCCTCTTCATGGCCTGGTTCCTCATCATGTTAGATTTCCCTTTCTCCAGACCTCGCTCCACCTCCCGAGCTATGGTGAGGACTTGGGAATAGGTTTTCAGCTGCTGGGGCATCAAGAGAATTTGAATGTCCATTCGCAAACCCTGTTGGAATCTACTCGCCCGCTTTTCTTCATCAGCCACCATATATGGAGCGAAGCGGCTCAACCTCAAGAACTCAGCGGCATACTCATCTACTGACCGGTTCCATTGCTGAAGTCGGATGAACTGCTCTTCCATCTCTTTCTGAGCAGTGGCAGGGAAAAATCTACTATAGAAGCTTTGAGAAAACTGGTCCCACGAGACAGGTTTCTCCAGTCTTGCTTCCTCAGCTAGCCACCAGGTCCTGGCTACATCCTTTAGTTGAATCTTGGCGACCTCCACTTGGTTTTCTTTTGGGACCCGGGCTGCGTTCAACAGATCTGTGGTGTCGATCAGCCATTGCTCAGCATCTAGTGGTCTCTCTTCTCCCGTGAATATCGCCGGTTGCAACCGCCTAAAATCTGATACGTTCCCCGGCCTTTGTTCCTTGGGAGTTACTAACTCTTGCCGAAGGAGTTCCGTCTGCTGTTGCTGATTTTCCATCATAGTCTGGATAACCCTCAGAATCTCAACATTCTCTCCCGTGGGCCCGTTTGATGTTTGCCCGGAGTTGCTACGACCCGTCCTTCTATCCATACTTATATTGGTAAAAAGGAGACTGGAAACTGGAAAGATGGAAGGATTTTAGGACACAAGGAAAGGAATCAAGAAGGACAAGATAACTTTGTACATTGTAGTTGGCAATGGCAAATTCCAGTAATTTGCTGCTTGGTTGTACTATAGGTGTGAGAGCCTAGGCTCTGATACCAACCTGTAACGCCCCGGTCCAGAGGCTACGGGGACGTCACTGCGATGTACATACGCAGGTCAGAAATACCCTTACGTATATACGCTAAGCATCAGTACAAGCAAGAATCAGAGTACGACAAAGCGTAGCGTCCTTTCATATGCCAACATAAGAAGTACAAGGTACAAGGTTATCACAGAATGTGACATATATTTACATATCGCATGCATCATATATCACAGCCAAACTCAAAAGTACGATTTACAAGATAATTACAAAGATGCTCACGAGCTGAAGAAAGGTCCCGCGAGCCAAAAGGAAAGTCTGGGATGACAGCAACCGAGACTAATCAGCCTTTCGGAAAGGAAAGCCTGGTCCTCCACAGAAGGTTCCACCTCAATCCAAGGTCCGGAACCTGAACATACAAATTCAAGGGAGTCAGGACCTCCCAAACAAGTGATCAGGTAACAGCCGAGTGGCATAAGAAGTAAGAGCATGAGAGTTGGTGCAATAACAAGAATAATCAGCCAGCAAGTAAAAGGAGCATAGCATGTTATAAACGAAAGGGTATTGCATAGGCTTAAGTTACGGCCTCATGAGACCAGTACTTCGAGGGGATAATCCAAACAAGGAAACCCTCATCTATATACCTTCATCTCATGTCGCCGTAATCCAAGCGCATACAACAACCACAGTTAACGTCTTTTATTATTATTATCATTATTATTGCTCGTCCTGCTCTGATATCTAGCTATGTGAACTAGCGTCCCAGCACACATAGATCCATATCCGAGTAAGGCAAGGTTGTTATTGGAAACCAGCGGGGGTATCAACGAACTATGTTTACAGTGGGTCCCGTGCATACCCGGGACCACGGCCCAGGATGTTCCGTTGCTTGGTGGACGGAACCTGCCGCAAGGCTAACAGGAGGGACTTATTGTATGCCCTTATCATGATGGTACTAGGAATAAGGGAGCCAGCACTCCCCTCGGTCGCCTGGAGGCCCACAGGTCAGACCGGAAATTTAGTTGCACAACATACCTAATACCACTGTAAACACGAACACATATTGATAGCCGCGTATTTCCCCCGACCCGATGCAAGTTGTCTTACTTTATGATTTATTAGATGATTTATCAGATTCCGGGAATGAGCAAGAACAAGTCAGGAACGTCATGAATATAGGTATATCAGGAGTACAGTTGTTCTATCAAGATGTCAGGTCATCATTCCCGTTATCGTGATAATTATGAAGGTCAAGTGTATCATGCCTTATGTTAATAGATAGAATGATAAGAGGTGATATTCATCAAGTGACAAGTCTTGCAAATAGCGATATATAATAAATGACCCAAAGATAATGTTCATAATCAAAGAAGTAATTAACCATAACAATTAATCAAGATTAGTCGACTAGGGTGAGAAATCAGTCGACTTAGAGAAGGAGTTGGTCGATTATAGTAAAGGGTCAAATCGACTTAAGAAGGCTGCGTTCGGTTGGGTCGCGTCTCAGAAAGTGGCACGTTTCAAGAAAGTGGTGCGTTTTCAGAAAAGTGGTGCGTTTTCAGAAAAGTGGTGCGTTTTCAGGAAACTGGTGCGTTTTCAGAAAACTGGTGCGTTTTCAGGAAACTGGTGCGTTTTCAGAAAACTGGTGCGTTTTCAGGAAACTGGTGCGTTTTCAGGAAACTGGTGCGTTTTCAGCAAACTGGTGCGTTTTTAGGAAACTGGTGCGTTTTTAGGAAACTGGTGCGTTTTTAGGAAACTGGTGCGTTTTCAGCAAACTGGTGCGTTTTTAGGAAACTGGTGCGTTTTTAGGAAACTGGTGCGTTTTCAGCAAACTGGTGCGTTTTTAAGAAACTGGTGCGTTTTTAGGAAACTGGTGCGTTTTTAGGAAACTGGTGCGTTTTCAGCAAACTGGTGCGTTTTCTTAACAAATATGAAATAATATCCAAGTCTTGGCGAGTAGAATTACTCGCCTAAAATGCGTCCGACGCAGAGAAACGCGGTCCCAATCCAAAGGAGGGTACCGGTCCTCACAAGAGAAGGCAAAAGGTTGATGGTGCAAGTCCAACTCAATATGGCACAACGAGATTTTGCAAATGGCGTTGCGGGGAATGAAGCTATAGTCCGTCGGAAAGAGGTCGACGAGGAGGTGAAGATGGTAGGCTTGACGGAGGCTACGGTGGTGCAGGTGGTGGTGGAGATGGTGGTGAAGCTTTTTGGTGAAGGTGGGTTCTTTGAGATTCTCTTGGTGAAAGAGGTTGAAGGAGGTGGTGTAGTTGTTGGAAATGGGGGAGGAGATGGAGGAGAAGAAGGTGGAGGAGCTGGTGGAGCTTGGTGTTGGAAAGAAAATGGAGAAGGTGGGTTGTGGTGGCCGGCCAAGAGCTTGGTGGTGGTGAGCTTGCTGTTGGAGCTTGCAGGAAACAAAGGAAATGAAGAAAATGAAGGAGAGAGATGATAGAAGTTATATATATATAGAAGGGGAAAATAATATAATAATGAGCCATCATTACTTTCCCTCCAATGAGTGCAGCGTTCACAATGTCCCAAGGCTGCGTTTAGGCAAATATAGAGCCAAACGCGGGAGTTCAATGCTGCGTCCAGTAGAAAATACAAAGGGGCTGCGTTTCAGAGAAAAAGGACAAGGGCATGGGTGATTGGACTTGAGTTGAATTGGCCCATACGCATTTAATGCAGTAAGGAGAGGATCACCGCATTTAATGATGGATCCAGTTGGCAAAACTCACGTTTGAAGAAGGAGAGAGAAAAATGGAAAAAGAGAGAAGTGAAATAGTTGAATAGTTTCCCGGTATCTGGGAAAATACCGAGAACTCCGGAAAGGTCCAAAAATTGAAGTATCTCGGAAGCTTTCCAAAAATTCACAAAAATCATAAATATTATAAAACGATTTTTGGTAGAATCGGTTTTTAGAAATTCAATTCCATTTTCAAAATAAAAATCCTGGAATCTACTGTGAACGGTGTCTACACCGGGTAGGCTAGATTTTTGATAAAATCTGAAATTTCCCAAAAAATGCCCGAAGGAAGAAAATATAATTCTAAGTAGGAATGTGAAGGCGGAATTCATAAATTTGATTCCAATTGCAAATTAAAATTCCTGGAATCAACCAGTGATACTGGCCGACACCGGTTTTGAAGATTTTCATTTTAATTCCAAAATATTCCAGAAAATCATGAAAAATCTAAAATATTAGAAAATAATATTTGAAACTAAAATCAGTCAAATCCGGATACCAAACAGGTCAAGTCATGCAGTACTGCTATATGAGTAAGGATAGTAGAAAATAAATATAATAATAATAGAAGAAAATATGCTCAAAAATCAGAATACGTGACTGTGCACGTATACTGGGAATGGGGTGTTACATGCATGCACACCATACACGGCATACACATGCTCATCATGCTCACACACATGATTTTATGTATGCTCATGTGTACACTTGTACACATTGTGGACATAAGGGCCACCTTGTAAAATTTTGTTATGATAGACTAAATGACTAAAATTTTGCAAATAAGTGTGTTTGGGTTAGGAAAGGTGCTAACCTCCATAGACCCAATAGAGTATGGGTACCACAATTCACCCCTATTTTATTTGATGTAGGTGTGGGCTCTCACATGACGTGAGAGGGTGGGTGCCTTGAACTGAATGCGTTCCGAGTTATATCCGAGTTATATGGTGACAATTTTGGATGCATCACCTTCAAGGAAAGTTTTGTGGGAGGACCATCATGGTTTGCAGATATAAAGATTAGCCCTAATGGTTTTGGTAACTATCTCTAACTTCTTATTTAGTTTACATGTTTTCATTATTGATTTTTAGTATGTTTTGATTTTTCATGATTATTATGATAAATGCAATGTTAATTAGACTAGTAATATGCATATATAGTCTTTGAGATACACCCATGTTTATATGGATCCATATTTTTGTGTTCTCACTTTAGTTTAACTATTGCGTATATCCTAATCTAAAATATGTGATTTACTTAATGATCATAATGGTTTATGTTTTCATTTATCCTTCATGTTTTGATTACATGTTTAAATGTAGTTCTCATTAAAACTTGTGCATATACTTGTACAACTAGTGAGCCACATTTGATTTTTGTATGTTTGTACTTAATTGCTCACTTGTACCCAGATGTACTAGCATAGCCTAGTTTTGATGATTAGTATATTTTGACTTGTATTTCCTATTCTGGACATTTTTTTTTTGTTTAGCTTTATGTATATGTTAATTTTGTTTTAAAACTTTAGATATACATGTATACCCTTGAGTCACTTGCTTTTCATGCAAATTCTAATATGGACTCATTTATGTTTAGGATATATATGTATACTTTTAGTTTTAAATAAACATACATATACCTTGAAGTATATTTAGTTTTGATGAGTTTCATGTTTTTGATAAAGGAATTTTCATTAAGCTTGAATACCTTATTCCATGATTTTGTTGATTATATGACTTTTTACACTCTATGTTTGATGTTTACTCGTGATTTATTTTCATGAAATTATATGAGCTTTATTGCTATTTGAGTGTTAATGATTGTGTGATTTTCATGTTTCATGAATATATTTTTGTTTTATTTCTTGTTTGAAGGATTTCATACTAGTTTCAAACATTATCCTTAAACTAGTTTTTATTCTTCAATTGGTAGTGATTTCCAAACTTGTTAAACTATTTTCAAAACTTATTTTTAAAAGCCCATATCATCCAAGGGCGGCTGGATGGGCGACCATGCCTTATATGCTCAAATTGAAAATTTTTTTAACATGTGCATGAAAAGGGAGCTAATTATGAGTTATACACTTGATCCTCATCATATTTTCAATTGGTATCACAATTGATATTTTTTTATATATTCATATTTTATTTTCTATATATGTATGCTTCAAACTTCAAATAGTATCAATTTCAATTGGTATTTATATTTTCATACATATATATGTGATTTGATTGTGTTTATAATAGCTTTACATCTTAAACCACAAATTATGTTTATGCTAAGCTTGATTTACTACTTAATATCAATTATTTCTCAATTGGTATCCTATACAAGCTTATGCATCATTTTTATTTGGTATTTCATAAAGGAGGAGAAAATTCGTGTTTTATCTTTCAATCAATTTTATTTTCAATTGTTATCTTACTCCCATTCTTTATGATAAAAAAATACTTTACTTTGGTATATGCTAACTTTTCAATATTGGTATCATATTTCATTTTAAATTGGTATCTATATTGATATGAGTTATGTTTACCTAAAACAATTTGGTTTTTACTTTAAATTAGTTGTTACTTTTAATTGGTATCAAGATTCCCAATATGTGTGTGTGTGTGTGTATCAAAAACATACAATGTTTCATTTTCTATTGATATCAAAATTTACAAGACATTTTAAATTGGTATTAAGATATTTTCAATTGGTATTTTTTGGTTTCTTAAAAATTTTGTCTACTTTCAATTGGTATCTCAAAAATGTTTTGTTTATTTTCAATTGGTATCATAAATTGGTATCATAATGTTTCGATGTATACCTTTAATATAAACTGATATATTTCTCAATTGGTACCATAATGTTTTTATATGTATTGCTTATATGCAAGGGACGTTTAACATCTTCTCTATGTATAGATTCATGTTGAGTGTATCTTTATTGAGAAGTTTGACCTCTCTTCTCTATGTCTTACACGTGTGTAGAGGAAGCTTCACATCTCCTTTTATACATTATATATTATGCGTTATGTGATTAGAGTTTAGTGATCTCTTTTTCATGTAATGATGTATGCAGGGGGAGTTAACTTTACGTCTCTCCTCTTCATGAATGTATATCGTATATACATCCTTCTTGTTTGTTTTGACAAAAAGGGAGAAAGTTTTTTTGAGTTTATTTATGCTCCTTTGTTGATGATTTGACAAAAAGGGGAGAGAAATTTGGAGTTTTATATATGCATGTTTATGTCATTTATACGCATGTTTAGTTTTCAATTAGTTCAGAGCATATATAAATTTGGAGTTTTATATATGCATGTTTATGTCATTTATAAGCATGTTTATTTTTCAATTAGTATCAGAGCATATATGTTTTGTTTATGCAAAAAGGAGAGAAGTATTCTTCATTTATGTATATATGTGCTATTTGGTTTATGCATTCATTGAATATCTTTATTGTTTATTGCTATGCATGAGTTAAGGGAGAGCTTCTATGAAGCTTAACTTTAATCCATGCATATATAACTCCATGAGTTTTGTCATCATCAAAAAGGGGGAGATTGTTGGCCCAGAGGCCCATCACCCTAGTTTTTGATGATGATTAACTCATGTAGTTATAGTTTACTAATATATTGTGTTTAAATAGTTTCAGTGATTGACCAAGATATTAGTAGGTGTTTAGCTTCAACAAAGGAGTTTTGGAGCTTTCACATGTTGGTTCAAGAGCTCGCGCGTCAAGATCGCATCTAGCATTTGGTTGGAGTCAAGCTCATTGGATCGTGTTTGGATCGAGTCGGCATGGAGACAAGAAGACTTTGGTTTGTATTTAGTATGTTTAGATCTTGTATAAAGATTAGATAGTATTGATATGCTCAAGTTCACACACACACACACACACACAAAAAAGTTTAAAGTATATTGGTTTTGGTTAAACCGTGTTTTCGGTTTAACCGATTTGGATTTCATGACAAAAACATAGATATAATATCTTTCATGTATATTAGATTCTATCCATATACATTATGCTTTAATATTGTTTCAATATCATGTTTTTGTATTTACATGAGTTTTTGGAGAAAACGGTTTTCCATTTCAAAATTTCAAGTTTTGGAAAATACCGATTTTTGTTTAAAGCCAAATCTCAATATCACAAAAATGGTTCATATTGTTTATAACAGGTGTTGAATTTTAGTCACACATGTTTGGTATTCAAAGATCTAATAAGAACTTATCTTTGTGAAATTTTTGTGATTTTATGCGATTTAATTGGTATTAAATTAACCAAGTTTTCAATACCCAAATCCCCAGCCTGACTTGTAGCACCCCGTTCCCGGGATACGTACCCAGATACGTGTCCCGACTTTTTTGACCATATTATTGAAATTTTCTTCCAATATTTATTTTTAAGTTGTGATTTCTCATGTTTTTGGTATCGGATCCGGATTCTCAGTCTTAGAGTCAGCCCTGACCCGGACCGGGAACCCGATACCAGCCTTAGCTCGATTTGATCTTTTTGTTAGTCCGATTTGATCAGTTTTAGTTTCAAACATTATTTTTCAATATTTTAGATTTTTTATGATTTTTAGAATTTTTCAGAATTTTTCCGCAAAATCTCCGAAACCGGTATCGGTTGGCATCGCTGACTGATTTCCAGATTTCTAGTTTTCAAATAGGATTGAATTTTTAAAAATGGCTTTCACATTACTTCTTAGAATTTTATTTTCTATTTAACAATATTTTTTGAGATTTTTTTAAATTTATCAAAATTTCACCGATTCTGGTGTTGGCAGGTATCGCCGGAAGATTCTAAGATTTTTGATTTGAAAATTACATTAAATTTCTCGAATCTAATTTCACCAAACATCTTAAAATAATATTTTCTATTTTTGAGAATTTTTTTGAACGTTTTTGAAACAGTCAAATTTTTGCCCTATTAAAATAATAATAATATTTACCGATAATTTCTTTTCTTGCTTTTTCCTTCTCTACTCCCCTACTTTATACTCCCAGATATTCTAATAAATTAATTATTTAATAATAAAATTTTTCTACTATTTTCTTTTCTTTTTCCTTATTTTCTTTCTTTTTCCTTTATTTTCTTTCTTTTTCCCCCTTTGACTTTCCCCCTACAACTGCTCCCCCCTGCCCAGCCGCCGCCGCCTGCTCTAGCCGCCTGTAGCAGTAGCCAAGGCAGGTTGGGATGCTGCTGCAGTCCCCTCCCCTCCCTATTTCATCATCACCACTTTCTTCTCCCTTCTATTAAAATCCTATTTCTTCCTTCTCTTTTTCAATTCCAACTTCATTTCAAAAATTTCATCTCCTTCAAACAAACCCATCTCTTCTTCAACTCCACCGCCGCCTCCACCATCACCGCCGTCGCCACACCCCCCATAGCTGCCGGCCATGCCCTTCCCCACACCTCCTCTCCACTCCACCACCTCCATCAACTTCCATCAACCACCCACCACCTCTAATTTTATCAAAACTCATCACCACCACCTCCCTTCCTCCTCCAAAATCACCACCATCTCCGCCAATTCCACCACTCCAATCACCCCATCATCACCTCCTCCTCCTCCTCTAACTCCCCACCACCTCCAACAACCACCACAACCACCAGCAATCACCATCACCAAACAACCAAACCACAACCAACATCAAACACCCCCACCTCCCACTCCTCCCGGGGCTAGGCCGCGTGCGCAAACCCCCCGGCGGCGGTGCCGCCGCCGCCAGGCCGCCGACGATGGGCACCCCCCATCTCCATTTTCTTTCTTTCTCTTCTTTCTTTCTTTCTTTTCTTTCCTTCTTTCTTTCTTTTATTCTTTCCTAATATACCACTTCTTCTCATATTCTTGAAATACCCTCCACCTCACCCCCAAATTATTTCTCTATAATTACAATCATACCCCTCCCCTTTTAATTCCTATTTCCTCTTCTAAAAATACCCTATTTTCTCTCTCTCCTTCCTATAACTTTCTCTCTCTCTCTCTCCTCTCTCTTATTCCCTCTCTAATAATATATAAATATTTATATTTATATATTCTATATATATATATATATATATATATATAATATATATATATATATATGGGTTAGTAGCTTGCTTGAATGTGTTTCGCGGATCTTCCCATTTTTCTCTCGGTATTTTCGTTCCGGCGCTAGTCGAGTACATTTCTTGCTTTATTACCATCATTTCCTGTTTAATAATTATTATCTTGCTTTTAATATAAGATGTCTCTTTTTGCAAGTTAGTTTATGTCATATAAATAATTATCACGTTTTATAAATAGCTGACGGCCGTTATTATACTTTGTCGAATCGGTATTATACCGGGTATGCCTAGATCTACTCCCGCTTTACTCAGCTTCGCATAGCTAATTAAAATATAATTATTATTATAAAAATTGTAGTGAAGAGTTTGAAATATTTATACCGTTCTCCTGTACCATGTGATGTGACCGGTTGATACCTGATGTTTGATGTTGTGACTCTCACTGACATATTAGTTACCTGACACTGACATATATACACCTGATACTTGGCCATGCTATACTTGACCCCTGATATCACTTGCCATGCTATATTTGACATATGATACCCGACACCGGTACTTGCCATGCTATATTTGACATATAATACTCGACACCGGTACTTACCATGCTATATTTGACATATGATACCTGACACTGGTACTTGTCATGTTATATTTGACACATGATACTCGACACCGGTACTTGCCATGCTATACTTAACACTTGATATCAGACACCGGTACTTGCAATGCTATACTTGGCACATGATATATAACACCGGTACTTGACACGTTATACTTGACACCTGATACCTGACACCTGTATTACCTGGCATATCATGATTATTATGTGACCAGACCTCTGGTACTCCTGTACTCCTGAACCCCCCTGTACTCTTGAACTCTTGTATCAACTATACTTGTGTCCCCTGCATTGCTACTTAGCACAGTCAGACCGCGTCCGGCAGAGCATGCCTGGTGTCAGGATGACGAGGATGGATCCCACAATCGTGCTAGCGTCCGACGGATCCTGAATGGAACTAAGTGCCACACTGAGCAAAGTGCCACACCATACACGTGGTGGGGGCCACCTCTTGAATCTGTGGGGCCACCTCCAGAGTCCATTCCCCCACACAGAGTAAAGTGTCACACAGAGCAAAGTGCCACACCACACACGTGGTGGAGGCCACCTCTTGAATTTGTGGGGGCCACCTCTTGAATCTGTGAGGCTACCTCCTGTATCAACCCTCAGAGCAAAGTGCCACATGGAGCAAAGTGCCACACCACACACGTGGTGGGGGCCGCCTCTTGAATCTGTGGGGGCCACCTCTTGAATCTGTAGGGCTACTTTCTCCCTCCTCCTGCCTGTGCCGCCTGGTATTTGCGTGATAAGCATTCTCAGTGCCTATTAACACACACACACATACCTGTACAATGATAACTCCTGGAGCACGTGTTATTTGGTCTCTCCCATATTCGAATAATGGTATCCGCGTATCGGAGTTCGGCTGAGTTCTACTGAAAGTGCGGCTCTAGCATGAACTGTCGGTATTGTAGGACGCCGGTAGGAAAGGGACAAAATAACATAAGAACATAACAACCAAATAGTAATATATTAGGAACGTGTTATATTTAATCTCTCCTTTGTTTAGGTCCTGGTACTCACATATCAGACCCAGGTAAGTTCTACAGAGTGCGAACTCTAGTACAGACTATCGGTGATGTGAGGCGCTGCTAGGGAGGCGATTGAAATATCAAACGGTACTGATTATTATTGGATAATTAAAATGCAACACTTTTATATTCCAGTTATATTGTTATACCCTGAGTTGACACCTTGCTTTATGATACATGATGATTACTCCAGACACACTATAGTTCTGTTACTCTTAGGGCAACTCAAGTTGTATAAACTCAGACGATGACGACATGAGATATGTTGTATATAGATGAGGGTTTCCTTATTTGAATTATCCCCTTGATGTATCTATTCCGTGAATCCATAATCTAAGCTTGTACAATTAGTTTTATCCATACTTGTATTTATCGCATGTTTAACTTATTTATCGCATGTACCTATGCTCTCCATACTGCCTTCTATGCATGTTTTCAGTTTCAGATTCATCGGTATACATGATTTACTGTCGTTCCTTTAATTTCCCTATGTTATCTGTTATTACTTGTACCTGCATACTTGGACCACGTCACTTGATCATGTACATGTGTACCTATTATGCACGTCATTTGGCTTTATATATGTACTCACAGGGTTGCGTCTGATAACCCTGAATTCTCATGTCCAGATTCTAGATACCGGATCTTGGTGACCTTACTGTAGCTGATCAGAGTGCGCAATAGATTCTTCCGTGATGATCAGAGTGCAGCAGAAGCTTGGATCATTGTCGCAGCTCTTCCTCCCAGTTCCTCTCCTATTTGGCTCTCGAGACCTCTCTTGCTACTCGTGAGCATCTCTCAGATTTGTATATCTCTTCATGTATTGCACTTTTGTATTTTTCTGGTGATGTAATATTGCTGTAATATTGTATCACTCTCTGTGATAACCATATACTTGTACTTTTCTGTTGGAATGTATATTACCACTGTGCTTTCGCACTCTGATTCTTCCCTGTACTGATGCTTAGCGTATATACGTAAGGGTATTTCTGACCTCCATATATACGTCGTAGTGGCGTCCCCATACCCGCGAGAGCGGGCGTCACATGACTGCACTGGCGGTCGACCGGACCAGGAGTCGGTCAACCATCACAGTCGACAGATATGCATGGGACATACACAAAGCCAGCCATTCGGCCAGCCGACCGTGCGGTTGACCGACTTAAAGCACCCCACTCTCGGGTGCGGGCCGATCGACTGGGCTGTCGACCGTTTGCTTTGGCCCGGTCGACCGGGCGGTCGACTGGAGGCACAACGGTCATAAAAATGACCGTTGACCGTCGACTGGTCGATCGACCGGAAGGGCATTTCTGCCCTTTCCTGGCTGCCAACTGGCAGATTTTTGGAGGGTTATAAATAGCCCCCTCCTTGGCTGATTTCACCAAGAATTTGAAGAGTAAAATTTTCCATCTTTATAAGTTTTAGCAAGAAGTTTTCAAAGAGTTTTTAGGTTAAAAAGATCTATCTTTATTTTTGTTTTCAAGGGTTGGAAAATTCAAAGAAAAATAGAGTATTTGGGATATTAGTTTTGATCTTCATTTTTATCTTATGTAATTGTTTTTCTAAGTATTTTTCTTTGTGATTTGTTTTCCAACACCTTGTATTCTCACACTTGAACTATCATATCTATCCTATCTATAGGATCTAGTTTTTGTGAGAAAATTGATTTGTGATCTGTTGAGACCACCAAAGTTGTAACCCTTTCTTTTACTTTGGTTTTGTGCCTTTCCTTCTAAGTGTAGAGGATTTGTGCAATTGATTTTGTTGGGATCTCTCTAAGTGTAGAGGTGATTGTAGTTGTTTAGCTAAGTGCCCATCCCTCTAAGTGTAGAGGTGATTGTTATTGTGTCTTGCCTCTTGTGTAGAGGTTGTATTTATTTGAGAGAGGAGTTGTGTACTCCTAGATTGTATTACCTAAATCCTCAGTGAAGATTCCCTGTGTGGGAAGTCCTATATGAGCGTTATAGTGAAAATCCTTCTGTGTGAAGGCGAGAACGTAGAGCAGTAGCTCGAACCTCGAAACATATCTTTGTGTTTGCGTTTGATCCACTATCTCTTACCTCCCTCTCTCTCTTTATCTTGCATTGCATCATATTGTTCATATCTTATATATGCTTGATATTGTTTGTGTGCCTCACTTGTGTTGAACCAAGAGAGTTTTACATAGCGCCTCAACTCTTATTTAGAGGAATTTAGAGATATAGTTCAGAGCCCTTCACCGAAAATTCGGCTACACTCTTTGGTTACACTAAGTGTGTTGTAATTAGTTTTTAATTCCGCATCATTTGTTATTAGATTAGCCATACACCTATTCACCCCCCTCTAGGTGTACTTTCAATATCTGCAAGGGACTGCGAAACTAAGCTTATTGTTTCAGAGATTGAAAACGGGAAAGCCTAGGTACTACTACAAGCTATGTTGATGCAGATTATGTCGAAGATCTTGATCAGTGAAATCTACGACGGGTTATGTGTTCTTTAGTTGAAAAGTAGAGTTGCAAGATATAATGCTCTTTAAACAATAAAAGTAAAGTACATGGCTGCAGTTGAGGCGTCAAAGGAAGATTTGTGGTTGAGAGGATTGGTTAAGACATGTAGTATCATATAGGATTCAGTTCGGTTCATTACGACAACCAGGGTGCGATTCATCTCACTAAGGATCACAGGTATCACAAGCGGACGAGGCACATTAATGTGAGGTATTACAAGATACGTCAGTGGGTCGTGGAAGATAAGGTGATCGATTTGGTAAAGATCTGCACGAAGAAGAATCCAGCAGACCATCCCAGTAGAGAATGTTGGTCCCGAGATAATCCCAATTGTAGGATCTAGAATATACGTCACACTCAAAAAAAATATTAGCGTTACAGAAATAAGTACTTGCAATAAAAGAGAAATTAAATCTCAGAAAGAAAAACAAACGCAAACACGAGAGATTTATCCTGTTCGGTTCTCGTGACCTACATCCAGTCCCCAAGCCATCTGCTTGAGAATTTTCTTTATCCTTTGACTTTGTACACCCAAAATCAACACCTGCACACCACTTGACAAATCTGATTGGTAAAAACAAGGTATGTGAAGTTCTTGCACAAGAATTAGGTATTAAAGATAAGGTTTAGAGTTCACCTTTGATCTTGTTCACTTCAAATATGTAATTGATATACCTTGTCCAATCTTTCGCTATAGCATATCTATACCAAGTCGAACCACAAGGAGAGCTAGCGTAGAAGCGTTACGATATGAGTGAGAGAAAGAAACGAGATCTCTTCTTTGTTAATTACACAATTGCAAGAAATGTACAAGAAATGGTGGATTGGTTCATTGTGGAAGAAGAAATGAAAAATGAAGTGTAATGTAAAAAAAGAATGCTAGAAGAAAGTGTGTAAACTCTTTTGATAGAAAGATGCATGGCTAGCCTAACTACACCTCATTGCTAACATACTAACTCTATGTTGATTGTAAGATTGCCTCATATTGAATCATAGGCAATTTAAAGATAACTTGCATATTCAAGTGTTGTTTCCCTTGTTGAAGACTAGTGTTCCTTTGTTGTTAACTTGAAGCCTCATCTTGAATCATAGGCTCTCTTAATAGATGTTCATTGAGGAACTCTAGGATTAGTACTCAATTAGTGCTAGGGTTAGAAGAATCAAAAACTCTTTTGAACATTCATAGCTTAACTACAAGTTAGCTTGAAGTACATGAGTTGATCTTGCTACACAAGTGACACATCCTTGGTGATCCATCCTTATGTTTCATTAAAGGCTCTTATAAGAGGCACATAATTCATATGGAGATCTAACAAGCCATTACCAAAGGATACAACCATACTTCATTGGAGTTCACAAGAAACATAGAATTATGCAAGAATTGAAGTAGACAATCAACCAAGAGATAGTAGTAGCGAGGTGAGTCTTAGCTAGCCATGCAACAAGAACTTAGCCCTCCATTAAACTAATAACAAAGCTACAATTCTCCATAGAAAGCAAAGATCTAAGCAATTAAACTAGAACTAAATTAAATGCAAGAAATTAAAGCATATAAAAAGAAAGCATACTCAAGTCTTGCAAAGAGAAGATGAAAGCTCCATTGATTAATCCTTGATTCAAGAGTGTCACTCTCTTGATTACAAGCTCTCAAACTGAAATCTCTCTCTCAATTTGTCTAGAACTCAAGGAGGAAGGAGAAGAGAACTAAAAACCTAGAAACAAAATTACAACAAATCTCTAATTTTCTCTCTCTCTTCTCTTCTTTCGCGCACGAACCCTGGCCACCTATTTATAGCAATCCATGAGAAGCCTCTAGATCCTTGGCCGTTGCCACAAAATCCGGGCTCAACGGCCCAGATATTGCCGCGCCCGGCGGCAAAGCGCGGCCGTTGAGAGTCTGTTAGCTAACAACTTTTTGTTACAGGGTTGTTACAAGTTGGTTAGCCACGTGGCCTTCTGGAATCTTTGTTAGGCGCGCGGATCTCAACTGATTTTGAATTCAAATCTTGGATTCTTTTGATTTAACCCTTTTAATTATCACTAATTAAAGTGATTCAAAGGCTTTTTCTCTTTAAGTGGTGGTCCTGCAAAATTAGAGAGAAAAAGGGGTAAAAATCACATATTTATATATAAAATGCATGATATGAAGGCGATATAATATGCAAATATGTGTAACAATCACACCCCCATACCTAGCTTTTGCTCGTCCTCGAGCAAAATAAGAAAAGAAAAAGAAAGAAAAAGAAAATCCTAACTAATTTATTACACCACTTTCGTAGGTGACACGATTGCACTGAGCACGTGCAACAAGCCGTTAAACCTCTAGGTTACCCTAGAGGAGAGTGTTTTGTCCTCCTGAGGGTTTTCAGCGGATTACACCCCAAAATCCATAAAGAAAAGACAAATGTTAGTGTTTTGAAAACACATTTTGAAATAGAGACAAGTTTTCGAACTATTTTTGCAAAAATATAAGTGATCTAAGGTCATAAGTCCACCTATAATCATTCTTCCTTAAACTTAGTCTCCATGCAAGATCTTGTTTTTAATTAAGGTAAGAATTCAAAATTGGATTGAATATTTTATCTTTCATAAAACCTAGATAATATGCACACCGTGTAAGTGAAGATTTCTGGGATTTCAACTCCAACCATCAAGCCATTTATTTATTTATTTATTTTTCTTTTTTTTTTTTTTTCTTCCCTTAGTTTTCTTAGGCTTTCTAGTTCACCCATGTAGCGAGCCTATAACCGATGACTCCCAAACCAGATGGTCTTAGGGCACCAGATGAAAAACATCCCTCGGGTTTAAGGACTCGAGTAAAAAAGGCCACAAAACTAAAGGGGATTATTCTTTTATCACCGTTAGGCGTGAATAATCATGCTTCTTGAGGCACAATTATCCAGCTTAATAAGTGAGATCACCTTTAGGCGTGAGTAACCATGCTTCTTGAGGCATAGTTATCCAGCTTAATAATGATCTTTATTTAAAAATTTTTTTTATTTATATGGCATTTTTGGTCTTTGTCTACATCCAAGAAAATGTTAAGTGTAAAGTGCTATTTATCTAAGGTAAAATTCAAGATAAAAATATCTCACCAATTTTACTTACTTAGCCTATAATTCAAACAAGATCTATTATTTTAACTAAGTTTAAGATGTCATAATTAAGGCTTTCTTAATTCCTAAGATACATCTTAATTTTCTTAAAATAGATCTAAACTTTGTCTCTTATTTCAAAAAGTTTTTATTTTTATTTTATTTTTATTTTTTTTTAATTTTTTTTTTTAAAAGAAAAGGTAAAATCTATAAAGAAAGTGGAAAATCTATAAGAAAGGTAAAAATCTAACAAATAAAAAAAAATCCTACAAAATCCTTAAAAAAAATGAAAATCCTAAAAGAAAGTAAAAAAATCCTATGTTAGCATCTACCCCCCCATACCTATCTCATGCATTGTCCCCAATGCATGCAAGATAAAATGTGATGCATGAAATAGGTAAAGGATAAGAATCATCCCCTCCGTCTCTGTGGACCAGCAGAGGTGCTTGGGCCAGCAGACTGTGTTCTCCTCAATGTCGCCTCCATCTCAGCTAATCTAGAAGATTGCTCTCTACTTTCTTCCTAAGCCGCACTTGTCCCTAAATATCTTCTCATGCCCTTCCAAAATGGTGGACATGAAGGCTCTTGGTTCTGCTGGTGGGTCTTGTCTCCAGAATTGGGGCTCATCTACCTCCTCTAAACTCTCCTCCGAAGAAGACTCCACAGGAATGTCCTCAGGTTTGGGCACGAGGTGACCAGAGTGCATGTAAACAACCAGTGTATGAACTCGTGGGTCTCTCAGCTATAACATACACGCGGTCAAATGAGTCAAATAGAGCATCCGGTATGAAATTTCTACAGAGACGTGTAATTAACACTGGATGAGAATATTTTGCACCTCGAGTGCGGGAGGAATTATCAAGTATGGCGTTGAAAATAGCCTATTCAAACAGACTGTGTGTCTATTAGTCATTAAGTCATGAATGATTTGTAACACAGGCCTGTTGAAAGTTGTGGAATGATCAAGTCCAAAAACATTGCGTTGGAGCAAACGTCCAATGCAGTGTACATTTCGAAATGTGGACTGGGCTTTGAGCCCACGGTCCTGCTCAGTGCAGCGGACCCCCATGAGAGGCATGTAATCAACTAGTGGTAAAGGGTCAGTGTAATGGGGATGAATGGGTATATCGGTGGTCTCAGCAATCAGTGGAATGGTGACAAAGATGTCACCAAATGGCATATGAACCGTGAATTGGTGAGTGTTATGATTAACTGATGCATGGTCCAATGAGTTGTAGAATGTTGTGACCAAATTAGGGCAATAATAGGCATCATTATCAATGTTATCATACACGAGGGAGTACCAATTCCACGCATGAATACGATCTAAAATATATGCCCAAAGCCCCCTTCATCATTCAACAATAGAGAAAAATCCCTCTCCCAAATAAGCTAGGGCCATGATTATAGTAAAATTTAGAGCAAAAAGGGACCAAGAGATCAAACCACCCCGATAATCGTGGGGGGAAATCAAAAATAGGTGCACAGAGGGCACCAAGAGTTGGCTGCAGGAAGAATGGTTCGAGGGCTTCTCCAGAGAAATATTGCAGTAGATCTGAGCTTTTTCTGCGCACCTGCTGAGATGTCAGAATTTGCGGCGGCACGGCGGCAAGGCGCGGCGGATTCAAGGAATTTGGGAGCAGGATTTTGGGTGGAGGTCGTTTGTGGGGAGTAATATTTAGATCTGAGGAGAATCGCGGTTTGATGGAGGAAGAGAAGTGAAAAAGTGTTTTTTTATAGGGGTAGGTAAAAGGGACTTCCAAAATATCCTTAGGTCAAGGTAATATTACAACCCTTGGTCAAAGTAATTTGAATTTGAAAAGAATCCTAAGGAAAGAGAATTCTTAGGAATATGAAACTAAAAAAAAAAAAAATCCTAAAGAAAATTATATTTACAAAAAGTGTAAAAGAAAAGTATTTACAAATGTGGACCCCAAAATGATATTCAGGAAAGTATGCAGGGAACTATACAGATGAAAATGTTCACAATAAACTGGGTCACAAAGACCCAATTCGTGAACTTCATGTGACATATCTTCTGTGGTAAAAATGGCTTGAGACGTTGACCGTTAACAGTAAATTTGTTGCCATTAGTTGGGTCAAGAATCTCGACTGCACCATGAGAGAAGACAGTTGAACAATAAATGGCCCTGACCACCTGGTCCTCAACTTGCCAGGAAAAAGGTGGAGTCTTGAATTGTATAACAGAACCTTCTGTCCAGGAACAAAGATTTTCCTGTGAATAGATCTATCATGAAATAGCTTGGTTCTGTTCTTCGTGATCCGAGCGTTATCGTATACCTCGTTTCGTAACTCTTCAAGCTCGGATAGCTGCAGCTTCCTGAGAACACCGCTTTATCCAAATCTAAATTCAGCTGCTTTAAAGCCCATAGTGCACGGTGTTCTAACTCAACGGGCAAATGACATGGTTTTCCAAATATAACTCTGTACGGAGACATACCGAGGACAGTCTTGTAAGCGGTCCTGTATGCCCATAAGGCATCAGTCAGTTTGATGGACCAATCCTTACGATTCTGTCCTACAGTCTTCTCCAGAATGAGTTTTATCTGTCTGTTTGTTACCTCAACTTGCCCATTGGTTTGAGGATGATAAGCCGTGGATAGTTTATGAGTAATAGAGTATTTTCGCATCAAGGCTTCAAAAGCCCTATTGCAGAAATGACTCCCATTGTCGCTCAGTATCGCACGGGGGGCTCCGAAGCGCGAATGATGTTCTCTCTTAAAAACTTAATGACAACTTGGTTGTCATTCGTTCGTGTAGGTATCGCTTCAGCCCATTTAGAAATAATCTACGGCTACCAAGATGTATTGGTGACCGTAGGACAGAGGAAAGGGTCCCATAAATCGATGCCCCAGAGGTCGAAAATTTCAACTTCCAAAACGGGTGTGAGGGGCATCATATCTCTTTGTGTAATACGACCCGTCATTTGACATTTGTCACAAGCTTCAAAAGGTATAGGCATCTTTAAAGAGAGTGGGCCAATAGAATCCACTCTGAAGCACTTTTCCGCAGTTTTCCGTGGACCAAAGTGTCCACCGCAAGCTAACTTGTGACAGAATGTCAAAACACTCTGATGTTCATCCTCCTGGAAGGCATCTCCGTATATTGGTCAGACAGTACTTAAATAAATACGGTTCATCCCAAAAGAAGAACCGCATTTGTCTCAGGAAACGATGTTTGTCTTGTCCTGACCAATGGGAAGGAATTGCCTGGTGGCCAGGTAATTCACTATATCGGCATACCAGGGCTCTCCACGTATCTCGAGAATGTGCTCGTCAGGAAAGTCTTCATTAATCGGTATTTTCTCATGAGGTGCATTCGGGATTCTTGACAAATGATCCGCAACCACGTCTCACGCCCTTTTTATCTTTTATCTCCAAGTCAAACTCTTGCAAAAGAAGGATCCATCGAATCAATCTTGCCTTAGCGTCCTTCTTTTGCATCAAGTACCTCAGGCGGAGTGATCAGTAAAATTATGGTCTTGGACCCTAGCAGATATTGTCGAAATTTCTCCAACGCAAAAACAACCGCTAAAAATTCCTTTTCAGTGGTCGTGTAATTAAGTTGGGCATCGTTTAGCGTTCTGCTAGCATAATAGATCACGTGCTGCCTATTATCAATACGCTGTCCTAAAACAGCGCCTATAGCAAAGTCAGAGGCGTCACACATGATCTCAAATGGTTTGGTCCAGTCTGGTGCAGATATTATTGGTGCAGAGACAAGTCTATCCTTAAGCTCTTTCCATGATTTGTGACATTCCTCATCAAAAATGAAGGGTACATCTTTCCCTAGGAGATTTGTCAAAGGTCTCGCAATGTTGCTAAACCCTTGAATGAATCTCCTATAGAAACCAGCGTGCCCTAAGAAAGATCTAATGTCCTTTAAACATTGTGGTTCAGTGAGCTTTGTAATAACCTCCACCTTCGACTTGTCAACCTCGATTCCTATTCTTGATATCTTGTGTCCCAGTACAATTCCGTGCTTGACCATGAAATGACACTTTTCCCAATTAAGTGTCAAATTCTTTTCCGTGCATCGTTGCAAAACCAACTTCTGATGGTACAAGCACTGCTCAAATGAATCCCCATATATCGAAAAGTCATCCATAAAAATTTCTAAAAATTTTTCCACCATGTCCGAGAACAGGCTCAACATGCAACGTTGAAAACGTTGCTGGAGCATTGCAAAGGCCAAGGGCATCCTTCGGTATGCAAATGTTCCAACGGACAGGTGAAGGTTGTCTTATCTTGGTCCTCGGGAGCAATTGGGATCTGATTATATCCTGAATATCCATCCAGGAAACAGTAATACTCGTGCCCCGCCAATCTCTCCAGCATCTGATCAATAAACGGAAGTGGGAAGTGGTCTTTACGTGTGGCACTATTTAGTTTCCTGTAATCAATACAAACTCGAATCTTCGTTGGAAGACGTGTTTGTATTAATTCTTTATTCTCATTCTCCACAACAGTAAGCCAGCTTTCTTAGGCACAGCGTGAACAGGACTTACCCATTGACTATCAGATATGGGATAAATAATCCCATTGTCTAATAGTTTCAGTATCTCAGCTCTAACAGCTTCTTGCATAATAGGGTTAAGTCGACGCTGTGGGTCTCGTTAGGCTTGGCATCTTCCGTTAAGTGAATCCTATGTTGGACAATAGTAGGACTAATCCCTTAATATCAGCCATAGTCCAACCAATGGCTTCTCTATTTTCCCTTAGCACTTTCAGAAGGTCCTCTTCTTGTTGTTCCGTGAGATTGGATGCAATGATAACAGGAAAGGACTCTTTCTCACCCAAGTACTTGTACTTGAGATGGTCAGGAAGAACCTTAAGCTCAGTAGAAGGACTGGATCTATCGATGATTGCTCATGGTGCAAGGGAAGAATAGGGGAGAATTAGTAGTCCTTTCAACAATTTGATCAAGAGTTAGGTCATCAGATTCTAACTCAAATTCCTCTTCAGATTCATATTCCATCTCCTCCACGTGTTCGCTGGTTAATCCCTCTATGAAGTTTACATCAAAAGAC